>MU224777.1:30410-55871 GCA_018584345.1 Thuja plicata | reverse complement strand
CATGTATAGCATGTCTATCATATTGCCAAGGTCTACCCAACAAAATATGACAACAATCCATTGGCATAATATCACATAACACCTTATCATAGTACTTTCCAATTTTCAGATTCACAAAACATTGTTCTCTTACCATTAATGTGTGCTCATTTTTTATCCATGAGATCTGATAGGGTTTTGGATGCTTCATCCTCTCTAACTTTAATTTGGTGACCATGTCTTTAGATGCCAGATTTTCTGAGCATCCACTGTCAACAATGACTTTCCAAACTTTGTCTGCAACTCTACATCTGGTTTTGAACAAACTTTTCCTGATATGATCTTGCTTATCTTTCTCACTCCATAGTATCCTTCTGATCATGAGATTATTTTCAGGTTCATTGGATGTCTCCTCTTGGATTAATGCATTTTTTCTACTGCTACCACCTTTCTTGTTTGCATGTGTACATTCAAAGGATTTGTGTCCTTCTTCTCCACAATTGTAACAAGTTACTTGGAACCCTCTTCTGCTATAACCACCTCTGGAGTAATTACATCTTCCTTTGTATGAATTTCCACCTTTCCATTCAGTCTTTCCTTTGTCTTGATTAGTGTCTATATTTGACTTGTCTGGTTCAAATATACTATTTTCACCATGAGATCTGCCTCTTCCTCTAGGGAATCTACCACCTCTACCTCTTTGTCTTTGTTCATGTCTTTTGTTCAAATTTTCTTCAGCCTTTAGGGAAAATTGGTATGCCTCTTCAATACCTTCCATCTTGATCAAACTGATCTCATCTTGTATGGAACTCCTCAAGCCATTCATATATCTTGCAACTCTTTCCACTTCATCTTCAACATGTCCAGATCTGATGTCTAATTTTGTAAAATTCTTCAGTATAGTCTTTTACTGACTTATCTTTCTGCCTCAAACTTTGCATTCTCTGAACTAGGTTAATCTGATAATCACAAGGAAGAAATTTTCCTTTCAATTTGTTCACCATTTTATCCCATACCTTGATTTTGTCTTTGCCTTTCTTCTTTCTATCCAACTGCAGATGTTCCCACCATAAGGATGAATGACCTTTCAATTTTGTGCTTGCAATCTTGACCTTCTTGTCTTCTGCAACATTCTCATATTCAAAATATTTTTCCATTTCAGTGATCCAGTCAATCCGTTCATCAGAATCTAGTTTTCCACTATACTCAGGAGGAACAAACTAAGGTGTGGATTTCAAACTTGTTAAGGCTCTCAGGAATCTTTCTTCTTCTTAGTCCATCACAGGTAAAAGTGCAGCTTCACCTTGAACCTCTTCAAATTCATCATCACTAACATCTTCAATATGTCTTCCTCTGCACTGGGCTATCTCAATAGCTTCCAATCTTGCAGCCATTTGTCTAAGCATATCAGCCAGACCTTGATCAGCATTTCCTCTCCCACCAACCATCTTGAAACTCTCTACAATTGTAGGTCAGATCACAACCTGCTACCCTACAAAAATATCTTTAGAGTTCACAAGAAGGAACCATGGATCTCAACTTTCTCTGATACCACCTAATGCAGGGACGATATGGACTATAGGGCCTAGGGCACACCCACAGACCAACCTCATTGCAGATACAATGCGTAATTACACAACAACACAGTGAGAGAAGAGAAATGTATATATCTTTATCATTAATATCATCAAACTCAATACATGCCAGGCTGTAAGGCCTTCTTGGTTATGGCCATATACATCAGAATGTATTACAATTCGATCTTCCTACTATAGAGATCTCAGACCTTCAATATCTTAACATTTGCCTTCTTTCTCTAAGACTTGCTATCAAACTAAGAACATACAACCAAATAAATACAAGAGTCCAACCACTAAGTCAGTGCTCAATTACAAAAGGAGAGACCCAGATTTAGGTCCACATGGATCCCAAGATAGATCCCAAATAAATCAAGCTACGAAAATTAAATGAAGAAGTCGGCCACCACTCCAACTTCGAAAAGAGACCAACTCGACACAAGCACGATCGAGCATCAGAGCACTCGGCAACAGAAAGCCGAGCAACAACACATAAAGCCGAGCAATAGAAACACAAGATACCAAGCAACAAAAACAAAGGATTCCAAGCAACAGAAACCATGCTGAGCAACAGAAACCATGCCGAGCAGCTTCCAAACAATTGAAGAGTAAAACAAACATATTTTTGGGCATGCAGGATTGCCATTGACCCAAGATGCTCCTACATCAAAATAACTCCTAATCTACCTCTGAGCTACTCAAAGGTATCCTTTGGTAATGGCTTGGTGAATATATCAGAAATGTGTTCTTTAGTAGACACATAGTCAATCCTTACCTCCTTCTCTTGTACTTGTTCTCTTAGGAAATAATGTTTTATTGTAATGTGCTTTATCTTCGAGTGCATCATTAGATTCTTAGAAATGTTTATTGAACCAGTGTTATCAAAATAGATAACAACTGGTTTAGTGACCTTCTCATGCATTCCCTCAAGAATATTTTTTATCCATACCACTTACCAATAGTTAAGAGAAGAAAAAACACACTCTTCTTCTACAGTAGATTGAGAAATACAATTATGCTTTTTACTAGTCGAGGAAACCAATCTTTCACCAAGAAAGAATTCTCCACTACTGGTACTTTTCTTATCATCAACATTTCCTGTCTAGTTTGCATCAGTAAACACATTCAAATAAAAAACACCATCCTTACCATACAATAGGCCATAATTTTCAATTCCCTTGAGATATCTGAATATCCTCTTTACTAGAACCATATGTGAGGAAAATCTTGCAACATAATTTCCAGTTCCCTTGAGATATCTGAATATCCTCTTTACTAGAACCTTAGGGTTTGAGGAAAATCTTGCAACAATACCAACATCATGTGTAATATCTGATCTATTATGCACAACATACTACAGTTTATTGATCATGAATCTATATAGAGTTTCATTTACCTCTTTGGATTCATCTTCCTTGGATAGTTTGCAGCCTGTGACCATAGGTGTTCCCACTAATTTTGAGTCTTTCACGCCAAAAAATTTCAAAATCTCCTTCACATACTTGGATTGACTGGTGTATATCCCTTTCTTAATCTATTATACTTGAATTCCAGTGAAATTTTTGATTTCTCCTATCATATACATTTCAAATTCCTTCCTCATTTCTTCTGCAAATGACTCGCTCAATACTTCTTCAATAGAAATACCTTCAGGTTATTCAATTTATACTTCTTCTTCTAACACAACATTTAGAAAAAAATATTTTGCATCCATTTGATAGACCTTAAAACCTTTATAAGCAGCATATGCCAAAATTATCCTTGCACCTTCAAGTCTAGAAATGGGTGCAAAGGTCTCACCATAGTCCAATCCTTCTTCTTGTGCCTTGCCTTGCCTTGTTTCTGATCACTTCTCCTTTCTCATTCAACTTATTACTGAAAAACCCATTTAGTACCCATATCATTCTTGTCAGTAGGTCTGGGTACTAAAGTCCATGTAATATTCTTCTCTATTTGATCTAATTCCTCTTTCATAGCCTTAACCCAATCATCATTTTCTAAAGCATCTTTAACATATTTAGGTTCTAATTCCGATAGTAGACAAGTAGTTTCCCTTACTATACTCCTTGTCATTATTCCAACATTTTTATCTCCAACAATCTGATCTTGTGTGTGATTAAGTTTCACATACCTTGGGAGTATTGGTTCTATTCTCTAGTTACTTTCATCATCAGTCATCGGTAGTGAATCATTCACCACTTCAATCATCTGTTGTACAGTATCTGGATCTACCGGTTGAACATAGACAAACCTGTCATAGTCTTTTGGTTCTTTCTTTTTATCTTCCTCATTTTTCTCAAAAAATTCATCAATTCTAACATTGGCACTTTCAATCATCTTGTTAGTATGCTTGTTCAAATACTTATGAGCTTTTCTTCTAGTATAATACCCTAGAAATGTCCCTTCATCACTCTTAGAATCAAATTTTCTATTTTTCTCATCCTTCGTTATGTAACATTTACTTCCAAAATTTTTGAAATAATTGACACTAGGAGTATGACCATACCATAACTCATAAGGTGTTTTTCTTGTACCTTTCTTAAGTTGTACCCGATCAAAGTATAAACAATAGTACTTACAACTTCTCTCCAAAAGATTTAATCCACTCTCTTTTGTATCAAAAGTGTTCTTGATTACATGTTCTTCACAAAATGTTGTGAACTCAAGTGAGGTAAACTCACATCCTCTGTTAGATTTGAGACACTTAAGGGCTTTACCTATTTCTTTTTCAACTCTTTCTTTGTACACCTTAAACATGTAGAATGCGTCAGATTTATCCTTCAAAAACATAAAAGACATCATTCTTGAGTGATCATCAAAAAAAAAGATCAAGTACTTATCTCCATAGTAGCTCTTAGTTCTCATAGGTCCACACAAGTCAGTGTGTACAAGGTCAAGAATATTATGAGATGAATAGAATTTACTAGTAAAGTTAGAACTAGTTAACTTTTCCAACTAACACTCCTTACACATAGCATTTTCAGGCTTAGCTAAAGTAGGAAAACCTCTAACACATCTTTGCATACAGACCTTTACCAGGTTATCAAAATTAACATGACAAAATATTTTATGCCTTAGCTAGCAGTCTTCAAATTTAGCAAATAAGTAGTATTTGTTAGTAGAGTTCAATCAGAATAGGTTGCCTCTAGTCTATTCACCAGTAGTAATCAAATATCTAGATGTTCCTGAGATCTTGCAAATGTCATTCCTAAATTCCAATATGAAACCTTTGTTATTCAATTGAGCAACACTTAGCAGGTTATACTTTAATATTTCAGCCCAATAAACATCATCACAATTAATGTTATCATTAAGTGCTATTGAACCTTTACCTCTTATCACACATGGATAACCATTACCGAATCTCACTGCACCTCCATCACATTCTTCTATTGAAATAAAATTTTTTGTCACCAATCATGTGATGTGTACACCCATTGTCTATTATCCAGTCACCATTATAATTCATGCTTGAAATCAATAGTTTTGCCTCATTATCTCCATCTACACTAGTTGACGGTTATTCTTTGAATGCAAAAAATACCATCTCTTGCTAATCATCTCTTCCATCTGATTACTCATCAGTCGCCCCATTTTCTGGTAGGTAACATGCCTTCTTTCTTTTATCCTTGAAGTTCCTGAATTTCTTGAACTTGTCCTTCCTATCATTGTCAAGACACCTAGATGCCATATGACCATTTTTTTCTATGAAAAACATTTTAAGGTAAGTTTACCTTTGTAATTTCCTTTTCCTTTGGGTAATCTCCTTGCTAGAAGTGCTTCCAACTCTTCTTTTTCTCTTTCCTCATACAAGTTAGAATCATAATCATAATTTCCTTCAAAACTTTTGAAGACTTCTTTTCCTTTCTTTGATGAACCAATGGTTAGGGAAGCTTTGAATGAAGGTTCTACTCTAGGCATACTATTATCAAAGTAACTTAACTCAAAACAAGTCACATTTGTAGGACTAATAGATCTCAGTTCTTGTACAATAAAGACTCTAATAGCATACTGTGGGATGTAGGGTTCTCAAGATTTTACTTACCACTTCATCTTCTTCAAGTTGACCACCAACTCCTTTGATAGAATAAAAATCTCCTTTACCCTATTGCTATATTGAGAAATGTTTTCTCCTTCATGCATTCTAATTTAGTCATACTTTCCTCTGAGACTGTTCCCCTTTTATTTTTGAACATGAACATCACCGCCATGAACTGTTATCAGCTTGTCCAACATATCTTTAGCATTATCCATTTCCTTGATATCTACAAACTCAATATCAAATAGAACACTTTCTATTTCTACCATTACAGAGCTATGCTCAAACTTTATCTTTATTTGTTCAGGAGTTAGGGTGCCAGAAGGTTAAGCAGACTTAGTTGTGATATGATCCAATGCTTTCTCTCCAATGCCTAATAGATGCAACATCATCCTACTTACCCATGTAGAGAAGTTTTCCTTAGTAAACTTAGGTGCTTCCTTTTTATACATCTTTAGATCTTTTCCCTCAATTTGTTAAGCTTTCACAGTCAAGGGACCAATTCTCTAATACCAATTGTTAATATAGATCTAATTACTGAGAGGAGAGGCGTGAATCAGTAATCAACAAAAACAAATTTCAACTTCTTTTAAACTTTATGCACCAAAACATTCAACATCAACTAGTATAAAGAAAAATGTCAATGCGTTCATCCACAAGTAATCAACCACACAATGTAAACACCATATTTATCTTGTGGAAACCAAAATGGGATAAAAACCATGATGTGAGTTGGTACCCACAAAATCTGTACTCTTCTGGAATACGCCTTGTTAGGAGCTTACCATGTTAAAGGTTACAACAACGTTGTTAGGTGCTACCCAGTTAAGGGATTTTCCTTAGATCTATTATGATATTTTCCCTATTAGGAGAAGCTTTTTTAGAGGATTTAAACCATTCAATTCAAATGCCACCTTGTTAGAGGATTTACAAAAAAGATCTGTTAGGATCTACCTTGTTAAGGGATTTCACTATTACAATGGTTAGAAAGAAACATATAACGTGATCTATGTAATTGCACTGCCTCTGCATGATCAGACCCAATTAATCTCTATACTTCTTCTTCATACTCTATAATATTCCTCAACTTGATTGCACTAGATTCTTTTACTTGTTCCTTCACCACATCCTTCTGCAATTTGCAATCAGCTCTTTTACTTATTTACCAACATTCCAATATATAGAATTACTTCCTCCAACTTGGAAAAAAATCCTAGATCTGATATATATGAATGATCCAAATCATAATACAATGTATCTAACCACTCATGAAATGTTTTTCTCTAACCATATTGGCTTACTTATAGATTTTACCTTGGTAGTTGAGCCATCTTCAAAAAACTCTTTTGACCAAAAGAAACTTCTTGAAGAATCCACCTCAAACGCATACCTCGATCAATGTGATGTCAAGTAAGTTCCACAAATCATGGAAATACCTAGCTAATTCATGAAAATCATCACCAATCTTATTGCCACTTCAAATTCCTTCACTGATTCACAAATCTTCATAACTTGTTCAATAACTCTGACTCGTTTACCTATTATTTTGTTAACACCACTTCCAGTCAACTAAACTAGTTTCACCAGTCAACAATATAAGTCGTGATCGTAAACATAATATCTTGACATTGTTCACAATCATATCCTATGACCGCTCCACCAAATTGTTTACCAATTTGAGATAACATTCAAATCACTTACAGTTTGTCATTGACTGTTCTAGTAGTTACCCAGTTTGAGTTCATGCAATCATTACCAACTTAAGTATTCATATCAAAAGTCATGGTGGCCAATTTAACATCACAACACATGGCATATTCTTCCATTAGAATAAAAACTCCATAAACATACTGAAACTCATAATTCACTTACGCAATATCTGGTAACATATTGAAAACACTAATTCAATCAGTTGACATCAATGACAACTAAATAACTGTTTCACCTATCATCAAATCTATAGCAATCTTCATCAATGCAATACTTAGCATCACTGTATCAGTTATGCTAACAAAAATGTTTTTAGATATAGTTATAAATGCTTTTATGTCTATTGTTATGTATGCTTTTATGGTTCAATGGTTTTGATATATAGTTATAAATGCTTTAGACATCCCCTTAAGACATCTCCTTTAGATATCCCCTTAAGATATCTCCTTAAGACATCGTAACTTTAGATTGCCTTTAGACATCCCCTTAAGACATTAGTTTAGATAAATTGCTTGTATGTCATTAGTTTGACAAATTGCTTATATGCCATTAGTTTAGATACATTTCTTATATGTCATTAGTTTGATAAATGGCTTATATGCCATTAGTTTAGATAAATTGCTTATATGTAATAAGTTTTTAAATTACTTATATGCCATTAGTTTGATAAATTTCTTATATGCCATTAATTTAGATAAATTTCTTTTATGTCATTAGTTAGATAATTTATTATATGCCATTAGTTTAGATAAATTGCTTATATGCCATTAGTTTAAAAAGACCTTATATCTATATTTAGATTGTCTAGTTTACTAATAAAAAAATAATAATTTGGTTTAAATTTGATTAACTAAAAATAGTAAAAATAAGTAAATTTAATATATAAATAATTGAGCTAGTTGAAATGAATGAAGACTTATTCATAATTCCTAGTAATGTTTAATTTGATGGTTCAAATATTGCTACAAAGGCGAAATAAATTTGGAAACCAACTCAATTATTGACTTGACTATATATAATAGTGGATCTTAAGCTTTATGAGAGCTAATATTACATCTATAATTCAGCCCAATTCATGTGATCATATCTTAAGATTTAAGATAAATTGCTTACATATAACATTAAGTTGGTCATACTTATTGCTTGTATAAAATTAAGTTGCATAAAGTGAAGCTTGTATGAAATTAGTAAAGATAATTTCATACATGTACACATAATCAAATGTGATCCTAACTCATATAAATTTTGCATAAATGTACACACAAACAAACTTCATAAATTGAAAGCATGTAATCACAAACATGTATCCTAGAACTTTATCACTTGATCAACTAACTTGATCCTAACAAATATAATTTCATCATATACACACAAATAAACGTCACAAATAATCTAACTAAAATCTAACACATGAAATAATCATTGTAGCACATGAAATAGACCTGAAATAAACATGTAACACATGAAATTTCTGGAAATTAAGTTGTAACACATGAAATGTCTATAATGTCTAAAATTAGTCTACAAATGTCTAAAAATGTGTGAAATGTCCAGAATGTATAGAAATATCCACAATATATATAAATGTCTACAATGTATAAATATGTCTACAAATGTATGAAATATCAAGTGAGCATCTAACAATAGCTCTAGCTCGGGCCCTGACCTGATCCTTGATCAGATGCACCACCTACTCAACTGGCCTACATTGTAAACAAATTCCATGTTAAATAATTACAGTATACACATGTGTACATGTTCAATTATTAAATTTATATATTTAAAAGAAAAAAAATTTAAAAACATGTTTAAATTACCTGTGTATCCTGATGAATAGGATCACTAGGTGCCTGAAAAATTTCCATAGGTTGTGACCATCATAATATCCTGTACTTTATATAAAATTCAAAAAATGTACACAATCCATTTATTTGAAAAATATATAGAAATCTATCTATACAATTAATTAAAATGAATTTTTGGTTTCTTACCTCATTTCTCTCCTCGAATGCATGCCTAATGCCAGATATCTCAGTTGAGTGTAATGACACTGCACCTGGATCAATACCCTCATCCTAAGTAGAGATGAAAAATATCATGTCTGAAATCCTGATGTCTGAGGTGTAGGATCAACTAGTGGTTATTGTGGAGGATGTGTAGGATCAACTATTATCTTCTATAGAGGAGTTGTAGGATGTATCAAAATATCCTCTTTCCTTGAAGTACTAGGATCTGCATCTCCAACTCCATGTATGCTACCAATAGAGGGTCTCTAAAGTACTCATCTAATGAAGCATGTAATCTCCTGGGGAGTGACCCCATGTAATATCAAAATATTCTGATAAGAATCAATGAGATCACTCACTAAATAGGAGCTCATGTTGCGCAGATTATCCTTAGGTAATCATGCAATGTCACCAGGTGAAAATAGCTCATAACGGATATACTGATCATAGAATGGATTAGAAGGATCAACAGTTAGGATAGTACAAGAATGTGACATATATTTTCCCATGCAATTAGGTGAAATCTCATCAACCTAAGTCACAATGGTGGTAATACTAGAATACATACTAAGCCGCACATCCTGAACTACAACATCTCCTGCATCAGTGGGAGTTTCCAAACCTTTTGGAAGAACCAAAAGGTTTGGACCCACCAATGCCCTCATACTAGGGGGTTGTGGTACATCATCATCTAGCCATATAAACTTATATGAAAACCTCCTCTTACCCTGCCCAACATGTCATGGAAAATCTTTGTAATCAACATCATAACCTAAATGAAATTTTGCAAATAATTGTTTGTAGACATATTGTGGCAACTCATCCTTTTGCGGCCACATATGATGTGTCACCAACCATCTAGGGTATATGAATGGTGTGATAACTATATCCTCACAGCTAGTGACCCAATATCCTCTAATCATTGTCTTCTCCATGTAACATGGGAAAATGGAATTGACATTGGCTATTGAAATTTCCATATCAACATGTCTCCATCAAACAGTGCAAGTGACACTACAGGATAACGAGGCATACAATACAACAATGTTTGGGTCATCATTGGGATTATATGATTGATAAATGTCAATAATACACATAAGCTCATCTCTAATGGAAGATAACTTTTCATTATTGGGAAGGACAACAACATTTTACAAATTCCGCTCTAGCTGTGCTAGACAGGCCTGCAATCTCTGGATGGTCATGTGATGTGCCTTCTCCCTATCCTCAGGAGTATTGTGAGAAGACCTATGTGAGGTTATCTCGCTATTTTTATGGACACTCTACTCAGATGAATGATGACCTTAACCACTAGATGTCATGTGATCTAAGATATATGAAAATATATATGAATTTGCATGTGTGCATACATTAAATAAAATTAAAAAATAAGTTTGTATGTATGTAAACAAGATGAATCATTGTACTTGAACATTTCTTGTAAACATTCTAAACAAGATGAATTTCATGTTATATAAACATTGAAAACATTATTCATACATGTAAACATTCTAAACTACATCCTAACTATATAAACATTACATATATATTCTTTACAAGATGAATTGGCTCTAGATAAAAATTAAAAACATTACATTACCATTAAACATTAGATAAGTAACTTTTGGTAAGATTGTATTAATGTTTTGGTAAATAGAATGTTGATTTGGTAAGATGTTTGTTTTGGAAAGTGTTCATGGGGTTTGTATCATAGGTGTTGTTTGTGAAAAGTGTGTTTTTATATTGAAGTGAGGGTGTAGGATTTTGGTTATATAGGACATGAGTATGAGTTTTCTATTATACTATTTACTATAGTTTCTATTGTAATAATATAATATTAAAAAATATTTAAAATATTAAATTTAACCATTTAATCTAAATCATTTATTTTAGAGCTGAATTTCTGGTTTTGATTGTGTGTGTGTGTTTTTGCATCAACGTTTCGGATCACACTCCGTGATCCATCATCAGGATGAGTAGAGAGCAATAAGGAAAAATAATAAGATGATCATCTTATTATTTTTCCTTCTTTCTCTCTGCTCATCCTGATGATGGATCGTGGAGTGTGATCCAAAATGTTGATGCAAAAAAACACACAATCAAAACCAGAAATTCAGCTCTAGATTCAATGGATTGTGGAAATCTGATCGATTTAAATCATTTATACTAAATATTAAATTTAAAAGTAGCCTAAATAATTTATTAAAACAATTTAAAAATAAACATTTTTCAATAACAAAACATTAAAAAACATCTATTATATAACATTACAAAAAAACATTTAAAAACATCTAAAAACCAAAAATACAAAAAAATGGGCCCCTACCTCATATTCGGCTGAGTACCCCCTTATCCCCTCTCCCACTCCAGAAAGATCGCAATGTGAAAATGAGGCATGGGAAGACTTATATTCGGGGGTTTTCAACTAAGTAGGACTCGACCAAATCCTACTCGGCCAAAAATTCCCTGCCACCCTGCATCCTCCACGTAGTCGCCACATGGTGCCATGTATTTTCGGTCAAATTTGTAGAGCTTATGGAAAGGCATGTTGTCAATTAGTACCAAAACACTTAGTCATTCATATGGTTACAATGTTTACTGAGCCAACAAATTGAAGTGTTACCCAAGCTAAGCAGTTGTAGTGTTGACCGAGCAGTTAGTTCCAAATAGTATCACCCGAGTCACTAGTGTTACCTGAGTTACATACCATCTCCGAGTGATCAATGTGGCCCGAGCACCCAATGTCAACCGAGTCCCAGAGTCTCTAGTTTTTTGTATCTCCTGAGTGTCAGTATATCACCCGAGTGGATTACTGGATGTGAGTATCATCATTTGGTTGACTTAGTACATATTATTTGATACTATTTAATATGATAGTAGCCGACTTGTGGAGGTAATTGATTTGGATAAGGTATATATGTAAGACACTTTGTTTATCCAAAATATAGAATATAGAATATAGAATATAGATATAAATCAATTACAGATGCAAAAATGAAGTGGCAGATTGATTAGAAGGCTACAATAGTATAAAGGAATAGCAGAGACTCATCTATCACATTTAGGTAATCATTATTACTTCAAAGGATCTTATACATCACATCAGAGTTGCATAGCAGATCATTCACTGGTTCATCCTAACAGGTGCATCAATCAAATCCTTTAACCGGGTGGACCTAACAGTCCTTATCAAATCTCCTAATAGAGTGCATACTTAATTGTATTGTATAAATACTTTCAAAAGGTGGACCTAACAGTCCTTATTTCTCTTAATAGGGCGGACGATCAAAAGTGGTCAATTGTAAGCCTTAACCAGCCAGTTTTATTACTGCAGTTCTAAAGCTTGTGGGTATCATCCCCACCCCAGTTTTACTTTCTATTTGGAAGGTTTATGGGTAACCAAATATTGTGTCAAGTGCTATGAATGTTTATTTTTTTTCTATTCTATGCATGCAATTATATTAGCCAATCTAATAAAAGATAAAAGTGAATAAGTTTTATTGGTTCCTGATTCACCCTCCCTCTCAGTCACCTAGCCTACAATATATTTCCAACAATTGGTATCAGAGAAAAGGTTCTCTTATCAGAAGTCTAACAACTTGAGAAAATATCAGAGGCATTGGAAATATAGAGTTTGGAGAAATCCATTGAAAATGAAAAGATAGATCTACAAGTGGCCATGGATCAAATCAGAAAACTCAAGGAGCAACTTTCTCATTCCATGAAAAGAAGAAAAAAATTAGCAGTGAAAATGAATGACAAAGGTTACATGGAAGAAAGAATTGAAGATTTGTGCAAAGAAATAAATTCTGAAGAAGCTGATGCAACCATTGAAGACCTACTTGCAAAGAATCTCAATTTACATGAAGAACTTATAAAGTTGAAGAGAGAACAAGAAATTCATTCAGTTAGAATATGTGAAGTCATGGAACAAAAGAACCAAGTAGAAAATGACAGAGATATGACACAAGAAGATAAGATATTTCTAAGTACAAGATTAGAGGAAATAGAAAATGAAATCCATCATTTTTCACTTTAGAAATCAGATATGATAAATCAACTCAATAGTTTAAATCAACAAGTTATCAATCTGAGGACTGAAAATGAAAGACTACAAAATTATCTCAATACTGAAAAGAAAACCAATGAGAGTATATTGAATTCACAAGAAAGCATGGATCAGTTGAAAGAAAAAAATTAATTCAGACATCATGGACATGTATATTAAATTCATAAGAAGGCATGGATTAGTTGACAAAACAAACTCAATTCAGACATCATGGACAGACTGGGTTAGGCTATACTAAACAAGGTGAATCCTCACAACAAGGAGCTCAAAAGAAAAAGAAACCTACTTGTAATCAGTGTGGAAAGTTAGGGCATACATCAAATAAGTGTTGGAGTAATGGGAAGTCAAATTTTAATGGAAAATTCTACATGTGCAACAAACATGGACATAGGGCAAGTGAATGCACCGAGAAACCTAAGTTTGAAGGAAAATGTTTCAATTATAACAAACAAGGTCATAAATTCGTAGAGTGAAAAACTAAGAAACAGAACCCTGTTGAACAATTAGCTAAGGAATTTTTTGGTTGGGATTACAACACATGGAGAAGTTTTTGTCATTGTGGTGAATATGGGCACATTGGTGCAAATTGTGCAAAGACTCACCTCAGAAAAATGAATCCTACTAAGAGATGTTATGTGTGTAAACAACTCGATTATCTAAGAAAGAATTGTATGAATAGAGAAAAAGTGGATACTGGTTTTGAGAAAGGAAAAGCAAAAGCTTCTAAAATCAAAACTCAGATGAGTTAGTAGTGGGTAAGGAAGTCTCCTGATAATTCAGACCAAAAAAATGAAGGAACAAATGACACCCAAAACAGTGAATTGGGTGGATCCACCATCTTCAAATAAAGATGCAAGGAGATAAATGGAACTATGCATACAAGACATCATACATCAGCTCCAGATATGCTATCAAGTCCAAATCTACATATTGATGCACTGGGACACATTATGGTTCTAACTGAGTCAGGATCTTAGTTATAACCGAGTTACTCAGGCTGAATTGAGTTAAGTCGGGTTGTATGGTTTCAAAGATGCAAAGTTAGTTTTCACCAAGATTCTGATTAAGCCTGGGAGAACTACCCGAGCTATGACAACCACTATGTACAAAGCATTTAATGAAAACTTAATCGTGAAATTTGTCGTAAATGGTGAAATCAAAGGGTTATTTTTTACCAAGTTTTACAGTTTGGAGAGTGATCAAGAGCCTTTAGCGATTTCAGAGTGAATTTGTGTTTGAAAGCTTTAGCTTCAGAGAAGTTTCATTAATCCTCCAAGTGTTATGGCGTCTTCATCCAGCAGTAAGATCAAGAAGGGATCTGAGATGTTAGTGAGGAATGTTGTCTGTGAATTGCCAAAGTTCAAACTTCATCCAATGATTGCAAAGGAGATAGATCCAATGGGAGCCCATTCCCAAATTCCTCCTAAGGTATTGTTAATTCATGACATTTGAAGTTTTTATCATTGCACCATTCAACATCTAGGCACATTAGAGATGAATCAAGAATATGAGGAACTTTGTGTAGTTGGAAACTTGAAGCCAGAACACAAGCACCTTGAAGTCAAGGGTTTAACCCACATCTTGCATATGCTGAATAATTTCTGGATAAAATAGATTAGGTTTATTTTTAGTCATGTTCATGACATGCATCTCTGGTTGGAGAAACTTGTGAAGATGACTAAGTTGATGGTACACCAAGTGATAGGGTACCCAATGCTCGACAAACCTAAAGTAACTAAAACCCTACCCCGAGACGACCTAGCCAAGAAGGCTCTTGTCGAGTGGGATGGAAGATGCATGAAGTTGAATGGAGTCACTGACATGGAGATAAAGTTTAGAATTCATGTGACTGCACACAAGATATACAGTTCAAGCTGACCAAATAGTGTTCCATGTGAGGCTATGCACTTAGCATACAAAGTGGTGAATAATAATCTATCCTTCGACCTTTCCGAGTTGCAACTCATCCAACTAAGAAAAAACATGGAGAACATCTGGGAATCTAAGACCAATCTGTGTAAGTTTGGTTCACTCTTGGTCTGCTTATTCTTTTATATTTAGAAGATTTTCCCTTCAAAAGGCACAATTGCATGGAAGAAGGATAGGCCTATAATTTATCAGATAAATGAGTTTATAGAAGAATTGGGAGATAATTTTGAAAGCATCATGGATGCATACTTTGAAAGCTTCAAAGAGAAAATGTATAATAGATTCAGAATTCCCAAACAATTGGTAGAAGAATATAAGGATGATATATGTTTCCTAGTTGATTGTCATAAAGTGCACATCCAAGCAGTCAAACCTAGGGTTGCATGGGTGAAACCTCTTGCATATGAGGTTAACATTGATGAGACTAGAGATATTATTGAAGCTCTTGTAAATGATCTTGTTGATCCTAAAGCACCATATTTTGGTACTTATGAAGAAGCTAAGGGAAGAATATCATTGGAAATTGAGATTCCCAAAATCCTGAAGAGAGGAAGGAAAAGAATTAAGAAGTTTGAAAAAAAATATGGAAAATAATAAAACTCTCCTCCTTCAATCACTGAAAGCAAAGGAGATGACATAAAGGTAGAAGAAGAAAAACCTAAGAAAGAAGAGGAAGAGGTAGAAGCAGAGCCTCCTAAAAAGAAGAGGCTAGCCCCCCATAAAACACCAAATCTCTCTACCCCTGTCTACACTGCAAATAAATCCAGAAGATCTAGAAGAAAAATGGTATTGCCTAAAGAAGATGATGAAGAAGATATAGTTACATTCAAGAAGCCACCACTTACCTTTGAAGAGAAGGTTGAAGAATTGAAAGGAGGTAGTGGTATGGGATGTCTCAAATAACTGAAGTATGCTTCCAGAACCAAGGATGAGAAGAAGATGATTGAGGATACATTAGTAAAGAAGATGGCAAGATGGAAGTATGATCCATCCGAATTTAAAACCCATCTGACTGAAGACCTTATCAAGGCAATCACCATTCACTAGAACAATGCATTTCAAATTAAAAAGGACATTAGAAAACAAACCTTGAAGCAAGTGATGCCTACTATGACTAATAAAGAGGTAAAAGATGCTATGTCTAAGTATGAGAGTAATCACACTCCAAGGTTTAGGAATTTTCAAATTTTGAGCAAGAAAATAGAGGATGTTGTGTAGAACACAACAAAGGTGTGGAAGTTAATTTTTGATGAAAAGGGAGATGATAAGATAAATAAATAGATTATAGACCCTCATGTATAGGTTAAAGATGAAGAACTACCTGAGTTACAGACCATTGAAGAATCTAATGTAGAACAGATAGCAGTAGAAGTGATGGCATCCCTACCCCAATCACTTATTTAGAATATCTTATCTCCGAGCAAGGAAAAGGTCACAAAATCTACATCAAGTTTAGTAGGAATCGAGCATCAGGATCTACCTACTACTATGCCAAGCTAGACTGAGTCACAAAAGGTCACTATGAATATTTCAATAGTTGGTACTGATTCTACAGTTGGTGCATTAAAAGTTAATGACCTACTTCAACTTAACACTGAGGAAAAGGATGATAATGGAGAAGGTGAGAAAATCATTCCTTCACCTAACCCCAAGGTCAAGGCTAAAGAAAAGGAAATAATAATTGATTAAGTTGACCTTGAGGAAGACATCATGAGTCCTAATTGGGATCTTTCTAGCCTAACAGCCGAGCAGATGGACATCCTTGGGGAGATATGGAAGAAAAGAGAAAAACAATAGAAGCTCCAAGCTGAGAAGAAAAGGAACAGAGTACTAGAGGAAATCAAAGGTATTTTTCTTGATTCACTAGAGATTGAAGTCAATGAGAAAGACTCTATAATGGACCAAATTTCTAAAATTGTCCACAAGTTTAATCATGATCTTAGTGGACAAGAGAAATTACTGTAGAAGGTAGAGAGAAAATTTGAGAATAAGGTTCTAGAGAATGTTGCAGGTAAGATTGCAATAGATAAAGTGAAGCTAATCACTATCATTAGCTCTCTAGAAACCACTGCAAATAATGTTGTGGCATTATTTTTAAAGTTGGGTGACACATCTAACTTTACCATGGAAATAAAGGACAAGCTGAAAAAGATTGACACTGATTTGAAGGCAAGTGCAAGCCAGTTGGCACTTGATCCAAATTCAAGTTCAACACATTTTGTTAATATCAAGTATCTGACTGATCAGTAGGCATAACTACTGAGGGAAGAAGGAATAACAAGGGAATCCCTATAAAAAATACAGAGCCAAATCCTTCCTCATATGGATGTCATGCAAAAACATATTGCTCATGCAAAGACACTCATCCCTGATAACAACTTTTCATTTGCAGAGCTTATGATGGAGTTGTCTGCATAAATTCAGATTGAGTTGCACATCCTGAAGGTGTTGCAAGAGATTTGGGACAAGACTTTGTCTCAAATTTTGAAGGTACATAGTGATTTCCTTTCATATTTTGGTATTACCTTGTAGATATGCTTTTTGGCATTTGTGTCAAAAACAAGGGGAAAAGATAGAATTTGTATATATATGAGGAAATACATGTACAGAGAAGAGGAAGATATATATAGCAGAGTTACAAAATAGTTTTGGGAAATAAAAATTAGAGTCATTTGTAATCGAGTTGCAGAGCAGTAGTCAAAACTGAGCAAGTACCCAAGCACATGGTAAGGGGGAGTTTTACTTATTAGTTTGATCAAATTTTTTGGTATGATAAGTGTTTTTTACACTAATTCCAAAGGGGGAGATTGTAGACCTTATGGCAAGACATATTATCAATTAGTGCCAAAACACTTATTCCTTCATATGGCTACAGTGTTGACCGAGAAAACATCTTGAAGTGTTACCTGAGCTAAGCAGTTGCAGTGTCGATCAAGCACTTAGTTTCAAAAAGTATCACCCGAGTCACTAGTGTTACCTGAGTTACATACCATCTCTGAGTGATCAATGTGGCTTGAGCACCTAGTGTTAACTGAGTGCCAGAGTTTCTAGTTCACTGTATCGCACGAGTGTCAATATATCACCCGAGTAGATTACTGGACCCGAGTATCAGCATTGGGCCGACTTAGTACATATTTTTTGATATCATTTAATATGATAGTGACTTACTTGTGGAGGTAATTTATTTGGATAAGGTATATATGTAAGACACTTTGCTTATCCAAAATATAGAATGTAGATATGAATCAATTACATATGTTAAAATGAAGTGGCAGATTGATTAGAAGGCTACATCAATATAAAGGAACAACAAAGACTCATCTATCACATTCTGGTTATCAGTATTACTTCAAAGGATCTTATTCAACAAATTAGAGTTGTATAGCAGTTCATTCACTGGTTCATCCTAACAGGTGCATCAGTCAAATCCTTTAACCGGGTGGACCTAACAGTCCTTATCAAATCTCCTAACAGAGTGCATACTTAATTGTATTATATAAATCCTTTCACAAGGTGGACCTAACATTCCTTATTTCTCCTAACAGGGTAGACCATCAGAAGTGGTCAATTATAAGCCTTAACCGGCCAACTTTATTACTGCAGTTCTAAAGCTTGTGGGTATCATCCCCACCCCAGTTTTGCTTTCTATTTGGAAGGTTTCTGTGTAACCAAATATTGTGTCAAGTGCTATGAATGTTTATTAATTTTCTGTTCCATGCATGCAATTAGATTAGCCAATCTAATAAAGGATAAAAGTAAAGAATTTTTATTGGTTCCTGATTCACCCCCCCCCTCTCAGTCACCTAGCCTACAATATATTTCCAACAAAATCCTACTCGACCAAAGTTTACTCTGCCAAATTTTACTTGGCCGAATCTTCCCAGTTAGCCTAAAGTGTGACACAAGTTTGTACTTTTACCCCACCACAAGTCCAAATTATGAGAAATAGATGTAGACACCCTATTTAGAAGATAAATAGGGTGGAGAGGTGGAGTCCTCCTCTACAAGGTATTCTAAAAATTTGTTACTCAATTGATGGTGATGATTATGAAGACTGACATTAGAGGTATACAAGATTGTAGAAAGGATTATATCAGTTGTTATTTTGTCATTGATGTCATGCAATTGATTCCTATTTCATATTAAGTTTCCATATTATTCAAATTATAATTTAATTAGGCAGTTAATACATATCAGACAATGATAAGATCATATTGGTATAGTTTTTTTCTACTTTACATTTGATGTTATCAAGTCGGTAAAGCAAGTTGGTCAAGTTGATAAAGGAAATAGTTAAGCTACTGAGTAGGATGAAGTCTATCGGTAAAGGGAAGTGTATGTTGGTATGAAACACCGAGACACCAAGACACTGAGACACTGAGACGCCTGCTGGTTTCTTTTTATGTTGTAGTAAATGAACATCAACCTTTTCTTTCTCTGACAAATCTTAAAGAGAAGCCAACTCCAAATATTGTTCCATATAATAAAAAGGACCAACTAATAAGAATTCTTACAATACTTCTACTCTTTAGGTTCTTCTATACCAAGGGGGATATCCTATAATACCTTCAAATAATATTTTAGGGTATTAATCAAGCAGGAATATCACAACAACTCAACATAACTAGGAGATAGTAGATAACTGGCTAATTACCCATTGAACATCAACCATGAAATAGAGCATGAGAAAGATAAATCACCACAAACTTGTACAAATATAAAATGAAATGGATTTTATGTTTGTTTTTACAAAAACATAGCCAATATGCCACTAGGCATGCAATAATATAGAACTTGTCAGTTTTGGATCAGTGCTTTATCCATTGGGCTACACTCTAAATAAATACAATATGCAGAAGTCAATATTCATCAGATATTTTAGGCCATAAACACAACTATACCAAACCCATACTACTTGCCAAATCCTAGTGTATGCCAATATGAATCTATGTATTATTTAGAGCATCATTTAATCTTATCCTTGATCAAAACTCTAAAATAACTACATAAACACAGAGAAATCCTATGCTCATGAATAAGAAAATTCATAACTCATAAGAAAACACAACACAGGAGAGATTGGAATCCAGATCATTTTATTAAGTATATATAATCCTACTTCTATATACAAGATGCACTCAGAGATAAACTCTTCAATAATGTGCAAGAGATCTTCTAACTTTATTTCTAATTATCAAAACTATCTAGTATAACTCTGCTATATTTCCCTGACTGAAACTTTGCAAATGCTTCTAATCTTAAATTTCCAGCCCCTTCCAATGATCTTGGGAATCATTTTATAGAATAGGACTACAAAAATCTTCTGATCAATTGGAATGAGGAAAAAATACATGACTCATACAAAAGACAAAATAATAAGTTATCACTTTGTTACAAGATTTTCCTAAGTACTTTATCTTCTGACCGCCTGGTTACTGCAACTGATTTCGATTTTTTCAAAAGTTTCCACATGGAGTTTGTTTCCTTGGTCTTCTAATGTATGATCTTTTTCCTTTACATGTCTTGTTCAAAATGTTGGGAAGAACTGCCACTTGTTGCTTTTTACACCACATCATCTTCTCCTTGGTTGGTTGCATTGTATGTCTTGCCAAGAGCTGAAAACCTCATCACTCGGCCAAGGAAAATTGATGACCTCATCCTTTTTGTTGTTCAACTCATCCAAATTAACCTTTTCCTTCTCAATTTCCTCCTTCCAAAATTCAAAATACAAGTTGGCTTTGTTGATAATTTCAACTATTTGAACAAACAAAAGTGTACTTTCCAAAGTGAAGATATTGTTTGTCCTTGTTTCCAACTCATCATTCATTTGGCTCATCCATAGGACTTCTCTCTTTATCTCTCCATTTTCTTGAATAGATTTGGGAACATCTCATAATGGTCCTTTGAGTATTCCTTCTTCAATGTTTCTACCTTTTATAGGATGATGCTCCTCTTTATGTCCAAATCTACCAATAGTTTCAAACATTTATAAGTGGTAGCTAGCACAATGTCCACATTGTTTTCCTCCTTGGACATGGAATAAAAATACTTCAATTCTACCCTTTTTCCTCTCCACTTGTCCATAATTAGGTCCCACTTATCTTTGTCTGCATTGTAATCATCCAGTATGCTCATAATTTTCTTACCCTACAAGTAAATGGAAGGAGGATTCAAATCATCAGCAAAATGCATAAGTGTGGCATGTATCTTATCTTAATATTTTTTTTGTATACATGCATGTACTTCTTTGAACTTTTTGCAATCATCATCCCATTTTTTTTGCTCTCTTCCAATTTGGTCCTTTCAGCAACTAATCTCTCTTTTTCTAACTCCAAGTTTGTCTATGTAGTAGGACTTGGTGGCATGGGGGAAGGAGGAAAAGTTATAATTGGAGTAGATGAAGAAGGCTGATGTGAACTCTGAGCTATCATCCTTTGGGGAGAAACATGAGCTGATTGTTATCCCTCTAATATGGTTACCCTCTTGTCCTTCTCTAGGGATTTTATCCTTTCATCAGTGTATGCCTTCAAAACTATTTCCAATTGTGTTCTCAACTTTTGAATCTCTTCATATTTATTTTCTGCCACTTTCAGGCTGAATTTTGCAGATTCTAATGTTAGGCTAGCTGCCTCTACCCCTGAAGTTTCTGCAACTCTTCTTACTACTAAGTTGTCTAAATGTTCACCTTGAGCATTTCCATCAGTTTTCTTATTTTCCTTTTTCTTTAATGACCACATTACCTATGCTGCATGGTCTTCGCTAAACTTAACACCTGTAGATACTTCACTGGTATGCATTGGTTTAGTCTCTTTTGTGATGACATCACAAACTATAGCATCAACAATATCCCATTATGGAAGAATGAGGACCCCTTCTTTTCTAACCAGTTCTTTATTCTCTTCAGGAGTGATTTTATCAAATTTATCTCACATCTCCTGCTTTACCTCTATTTCAATTTCATCCTTATCCTTATCAGGCTGATCTTTTTACCTTTGCTAACATGTTTCTTTGAATTCTTCATAAGAACTGAACAAATGACCTAGCCTTTATAAACTTATCATCGGACATGAATTCATCACTAGCTTGTTTGGTAATCGGATCAAGCTCTTTTTTCTGAAAACTCTATAATTATCAAATCCATCTCATTATTTTTGGGAGTCTCTGGCATCCCTTCTTGCATTTCTTGAGATGTCACAAAAATGTGTCCTGTATTCCCCATATGTACTAATTTTTTAGCAATTTCTTGTTCATCCATATGCAGGGGAAATTGGGAAGGGGAGTAACATTTCTCTTGTTGTTCTCCTTCCGTCCTTTGCCTTTTGGGGGATGGAAATTATTGTGCATCTAATTCCAAGGGTCTTTTTCCTTTTGAAGGAGCAACTACCTCTGCTATTGGGAATACCATGCTATATCCCTTTCTCTGCTGCAAAACATACCTACCTGGTGGTAAACTGCTAGCAGAGATAACCCTATTATGAATTGCCTTAGCCTTTTCTAGATCTACTTCTATGACCTTTTCTTTCTTTTGGTTCAAGGCTTGCATGATAGCCTTAAACATTGTCATTAATGTATCAATATTTTTGGCCCAAGGATTGAACTCCTTCAAAGGGTCATATCCTTTATCTAAATGTTGGACAAATTCCAGAGTCTTTTTGTAAACAAGCCACTTTTATTTCTTAATCTCCTATTCTTGTAATTTGAATTCATTCCTGATAATGTCCTCTGGAAAGTTAAATTGATGATCTAATATCAGACATTTTTTTCTTTTTTTGAACATATCACTGAGGAAACCTTCACTATCAACACATCTCACATTGATGTTGTCATGTGATAGGGCTATAAGTATTTGTTTAGATGTGTCCATCCCCCTTTGGTAATAACAAATTGATGAAAAATTGTGATAGTAGGGGAAATGGTGCCTTTCCCTTTTCCTATCAATGCATACTCTTGTAAGCCACCAATTTTCCTAAGTATTTCTGCAATGCCTATTCTGAGGAGAACCTGATAAGGGTGTATATTTGGGACTCCTCTGAAACCATAAAATATGAATATAGTTGAAACAGGGTATAAACTAATATCACCCCAATTGTCTACTATTTTAATGGATTGAGAAAATTCCTTTGGTCTCAATAGAGTCAAAAAACCTTTAGGGATTCTAGGATTTACTATGAACAATAAGACTCTGAGCCTGGAAGAAAAACACCTATCAAAGGTGATGTAACTAGCCTCTTTTTTGTCCCACGACATTTTTTCACTCCATAATTAAACATGCATCTGTTCATCATCTTTGAATCTCATTAAATCAACGTGTGGTGTCTTTACATTTCTTTACCTCCGACTAGGTCCCAATACTTATCCACGTGGTGGGAAGGCACATTTTCTTGATAGATAGATCGACTGCATCTTTGCCTTAAGGAAAATCTCTAGCCATCAGATCTAACTTAACTTTCCCATAGATTACTTAACTATCCTACTTATTAACTATAGGTTCAAACTCCCAGCCAGGACACGTGGTGGAAAGGCGCATTGCCTTGATAGATAGATCGACTGCATCTTTGGCTTAAGGAAACACGTTGGCCATTAGATCAAACTTAAGTTACAACATCTTTATTTTCCTTTTAAAATGTTGAATAGGGCCTGCCATATTCCAGATGTGATTCAGCCACATTCCCTTGATGGATAGATCTTGCGCATCCTCGGCTTAAGGCAGCACGCTAGATGTTCAATCAAAGCTGAGTTACAAACCTTTTACTTTGACTTTTCTAACTTCATCCGGACCTATTGGGATAGGTTTCAACTAGGCGCATTTCCTTGATAGATAGATCAGCTTCATCTTTAGATGAAGGCAATGTGTTGTCCGTTGGATCAAACTAAAACTGCATGGAATTTATCACAACCTTTAAACAAATATCGGACCCACTAGAGGCACGTGGCAGCAAGGCACATTTCCTTGATGGATAGATGGACCACATCTTCTTCTTGAGGCAACGCGCTAGCTGTCGGATTAAAAAAAATTTGCACGACAAATTTTTAATAGAATAAAAGGCTTGCGGGGCATCCAGACTTAGGAGAAATTAAAGCGCTTAGTACTTTGAAAAATTTAAAACACAGCCCTACTTAGTGGTGAAATAAGACACATGATTTTATAAGACTTTAAGTGACCGGATAAATTAATGAAGGAATACAAAAAGTTCCAAAGCCCTTAGGGTTTTAAACCTATACCCTCCAAAATTTAGAAAGAAATAGAACACCTAGGGTTTAAGAAAAACAAATCCTGCTCAAAGCTTTTAAACACGTGATTCAATTGGCTTGGAATTTTTTTTTGCAAAAACCTAATAGTGGCTCTTTCTAGGGATGAATACCTCATGTAGGTATTGCAAGAAATCAGAGTTTTAGGGAGAAGTAGACTAGACTAACTGAAAGAGACTACCCTACTCACATGACACAAAACAAAAACTAAACTAGGAAATAGGAAAAACTAACTGCAGGAAAGACACTATATACACAACCTACTGTTCATGGATTATTAGACTTCATGAGAAGTATAACTTAAAAACTTGTCCATGAACTAGAAATTCTAAAATATTTTTAGTAAGATCTTTCAATAAATAATAATTATGTCCATACATTTCAAGGACAACATATGGTCCCAGCCAAATTGGGTCAAACTTTCCATGTTTACCTTTATCTTCCAATCTGGCATTCCACATTAACACATAATATCCCAAACAGAATTGCCTTGATACTGCCCTTTTATCATACAATTTTTTTTCTTGAAATTGAAGCTTAGCATTTGTCATAGAAGCTTCCATCCTCGTTTCATCCAATTCAACCAAGTCATCAATTCTCAAATGCATATCACTCTCAATGTCATCATCATATAATTTCACAAACTTGTACATTTGCATTAAGTTTTTTCAAGGAAGTCTTGCTTGAAATCCATATACTAAATCAAAAGGCACACATCCTATGGCCTTTTTAGAGGTCATTCTATCTTCCCAAACAACCATTGTCAACTTTGATTCTTGTTATCCAAAATCCAATCATTCAACAAAATAGGCACCAAAATAGAAATTTGCATGTTTATGTTACCCAGTTAAAACTATCTTACAGTTTTTCATGATTTGCATTCACTTACTACATTTATTATCA
>MU224777.1:3993-21853 GCA_018584345.1 Thuja plicata | reverse complement strand
TAGTAGGATTAGATCGTGAAGCTATTTTATCAATAGTGTTGTTCTTGTCTTACTTATGTCGTCATATATGTTTTCTATGATTGAATGTTCTTTAATTTCCATATATTTATGTATGTATGATGAGCTAAAATCCTTATTCTATGGGCTCGTGTTCCTAGCTTAGTAATATTCTATCTCGATTGCAATCCACCAGGATCTCTTTCTTCTAACTTTACCGTGAGCACGTTCAATTTCTGTACTCCCGCTAAAGTGGGGGCTTAATGTATCATCTCAAAATGGAAGCACTTCCATGTTAAGATAATTTAGCCCTCCTTAGGGGATGTATTTGACCTCCATTACATCATTCCCCCATTTTTTCATCATCCCCCCTGATCTGCTCCTCCTTATACCACTTTCGGGACTGATTTCTACATTTTGGGTTGCAGGACTCTGTTTCTGGGATACAGGGACAAGGTCGACCTCCTAGGATAGGTTCAACCTTGGCCCTGCCCTAGGAAAGGGTCAACCTTGGCCCTGTCCTAGGACAGGCCCGACCTCAACCCTGTCCCAGGGTCCAAAACCCAGAATCCCACAGTTCCTAGGTTGTCGGTCATTGCAAAAAGTTTCTTCCCACTTTCGGGTCGGCTGTTTCGGGCTCCGAAGCATGGATTCCTAAATTATATTTAATATAGGTCCTCTCCTAGGGGTAAAGGCTTAAATGATGATTTAATTATCCTATGTAGGCCTCCTTAGAATATTGTGCCCTAATTTCATATAAAAGGGAGCATTTCTCTCATTTTTCTCTAAGCATTATCAATCATCAACTAGGTGATCAAGTGAAGTTTCAAGCATCCATTTACAAGTTCTCAAGGTGTTCAAATCTTCCTCTCAAGCATTCAAGTTCTCCATTGAAGGTCAAGGATTCAAGCTTTCAAGCCTTTGAAGGGATTAGGTGCAAGTATTCAAGATCTATCATTCAAAACCCTAGATCTAGCCATCATGATGGTGTGATCTTCCTTCAAGATCCTTTGTAAATCCTCAAGACTCTTTCATCATCCTTCCAAGGTGGATTCCAAGCATACAATCATGAAGGTTTATGGTTTCTAAAAGTCCATGCTTTCATAGTTACATATTGGCATACATTTGAATTACATTAGCATACCTATTGAATATCATAGCTTCATTGTTAGATTCAATTCTACTACTTGCTAGCATTATTATTTCAAATATTGATTTCAAGGTTAATTCCTAAATCGGGGTTTGACTAAGGCAAACCCCTCCCCCACAACAAACAAACATTTTTCTTGTAGGTACAGGTGCGGGACTGTAGATCCAAGGCCAGATCTGGATACCCTTTTTGGATTTCTTTCAAATTGTGTGAACAGGGACACTTTCGGAGTTGAGCAGATCGAGTTGGAAAAAGTGGTACAGGGTCGACCTTTTTCATAAGATGACATCAAAATGGAAAAATATTTCTGGGTTTTGTCCGTCTCTGTGTTCCGGTTTGGTATCAACTATCAGCATCTCTAGAAACAGTCTACATATATCAGAAAACAGTAATCTTTGATCTGCTATTTTGTAAGGTTGGTAATTTCTCCTATTCTTTTCAATTACCATCATTAATCATATCAATCAATCAATTTACAGAATTTAAGATCCCCTTTCTTGGTCTCTTTCTAAATAGTGGATTCATTTGTGTATTAACCCTTTGGGATTGATCAAAATTGGATCTCCTATTTGTGTATTTGAGGGTGAAAGAAAGGAGCATCTTATCTTCCCTTAATCACAATCACAATTGCAATATACAATCAATTAAGTTCAAGTAAGTGTAAAATAGGGTTAAGGAAATCAACACAAATAACAATCAACAATTCAAACCCCATCTTTATATCTTTACATCTCCTTAAGCCACATATTTTTCATCTTACAGATAGTATCTTTTCCATCCAGGGTTTCCACATATCCACTGAAATCAATTTCCTTGTCTCCAAAGTCTGCTTCATATTGCAAAAATCTCAGGATGTCCACATCATCATCAAAAACTTTCTTTTTCTCCACATTATCAGGTATTGAAGGCCTAGATTGAACCTCTATTTTATAGATCCTAGAAAATGTAATATCTTCTAGCCTCAAAGCTATGTTTGCAAGAAAGTCTACCATTCTGTCCATCCAATTAATACCCAATGCATCAAAATTTGTAAGTTCATCCCATACATCATTTTTGTATTGTTTCAATCTATGATTCTTAGAAGCATACTTAGATTTAATCTGAGACACTACTAATTCAGAGTCTCCAATGACTCTGAGACATTTGATTCCATGCCTTGAAGCCAATCTCATACCTATTAACAGAGCTTCATATTATGCCACATTATTTGTACATGTGAATGATAGTGTAAATGAGAATTTGAAATTCTTTCCTGTGGGAGCTATTAATAACACTCCAACACCAGCTCCCTCCCTAGAACTAGCACCATCAAAATACATTACCCATAACTTATTTTGTTCAGATAAATTATTTTCATCTTCAGACAATAATGTAGGTTGGAAATTTATTTCAATTTGTTTCTCTTGTACTTGAAAAGACCCCTTCTCAGTATCTAAGAAATAGTTCATGTTTTCATTTTCTTCGTCCTTAATCATGTGAGGAGTTCGGGTCTCTTTGGACACCTTAATGTTTTCACCAGAAATGTTAAAAGTAGCAAATGACAAATCACATTGAATACTTCCCCCATTTAAGCACTCCATTTTCTTGATAACAACATCCCATATTGTGGGGGGATGTCCACTACTAATACAGTCATTGTTAATACTTTTTTAGGGTAAGCAACCAGCTTGTAAGGCAGGGCTTTGATAGTGCCAATAATAGGCACTTCTCTTGAATCCATGGCCTGACATCTCCCATGGGGTGTATCTACCTTCAATCCCATTGATTTTATAACCTCAACAGGCCTGATAGTATTAGATGCCACATAATCAATCATACAATTCTTCAACATCTTTCCTTTTAAAAGTAAAGTTAAGAAAAAGGGATCCATAGTCCCCAAGGGAGTACTAACAACATTTGTGTCCAAGAAAATTTGGGGAATCTTTGAAACAATTTCATCAGCATCCTTTGTTTTACCTGCAGATTTATCTTGTGATTATGTCACCTTCTTATTTTCTTCTGGTCCAATAATCTTTGTATAAGTAACACCTTTTACCCATGTTAAAGCCTTCTCCTTATGTTCACCTATTCTCATAATTTCCAATAAAGGAAACTTAATAGTAATTTGAGACAGGAGTTTCCCCATATCAACAGGGGTATACTTCACATCAGATATATCTTGCTTTTCATTTACATAGTCCTCCTCCTCAACCTGAGGGGATAACTTGGGCTCATCCCTCTTTTTTTGCTTACTTTCATTTTGATGAGGGGGAACAAGATTTCCTAGCATTTTTTTTTCTTTGTACAAAACATTTGGACCAGTAGGCTTATTTTCTTTTTTAACAAATACTTTCTTAGCATCCTCAGCATATTTTTATTTTTCTTGTGGTTGTTTGGTATTTGTTTTGGTATCTTTAACAAACATACCTGCAGGTCTTCCATATGCATTTCCAACCATTCTATTTCTCAAATAATAGTTACCCCTTTCTTGAGAAACCATATCTGTTATAATTTGGCCAATCTCTTCATCAGAAGGTATCCTATAAATAGGGATTTCATCACCCTTTTCAGCATTGCATCTCACGTTATCAATTTCCCCACCTTCTGTACCAGTAGTACTTTACTGATAATGTGTCTCATTTCTTCTTAATGAGCCAAATGGAGATCTTTGTTTAGTTTCATCATCAGAAAATATTTCATCACATAAGTGTGAAGAAGCCATAGCGCAACCACTTTCATCATACAAATGCTCCTCCTCATTTTCCATCTCTTCATTTGCTGATATTCTTGCAGCAATGACATAATACTCAGGATAATGAGGATATTGGCAAGCCATGCACCAAGGATTATCATTGCACATGTTTACAGAAGTCTTATGTAATGGATTAGGGGTCTTGTCATCAGACTTATCCTTTTGCTGTGGGAGAATAGGCTTCCCATCTTTCCATTGGGTGGTATAAGGATAGTTATGCATCCTAGGTTGTCTATTATAATTAACATAGGATGGTTTGTCATTATTTGGAGCCTTATTATTCTTATTCTCTCCAGGCTTTAAATCCTTCAAATAATTTAGGACCTTCTTCAGACTATCATTTTCTTTAGGTTTATCATTTGCATATTTTTCTGACTCCTTATTGAACCTTGTTGGCTTCCAATCTTCTCTCCTACCCACTTTCCCTGAGACTCTTCTATTTGCTAAAATGTTTACTGCAATCTTATATGCTTCTCTAATATTCCTAGGATTCATATCTCTTAAGAGGTAACCCATATTTACATCAAAAGCATTTAAATAAGTTGCGAGACATACCTTATCATCCAGTCTCATCACTTGAAACAATTTGTGTATTGGTCTCTGGAATCTGATGTTAAATTCCACCACCTCTTCATTTGAGTTCTTCTTTATATAGTTGAACTCATTTAACATGAAGCCTTCATTTGTTTTATCCCCATATTGATCTCTAAAACATTCTTTCATTTCATCCATGGATCCAATACAATCATGGGGCAACCCTCTAAACTAGTCCCTAACATCCTTAGTTAGTGATTGAACAAATAATTTCATCATCACATCATCATCTCCAATTTCATAGTCATCCATCATGTCAATAAATTTATTTAAATGTTCTTCACATGTTATAACATTGTTACCAACAAATTTTGGAAGTTTATCCCTAATCTCTTTTGGGATTTCATTAGGATAACCAGGAATGCCAAGGAAAATAAATTGTCTATACCTTTCTGCATAGACATGTGTCTTCTATGTTGAATTAGTACCTTTAGAATTTGATGATGCAACATTTGATGTGGTAGCATTCCCCATTCCAGAAGGTGGTGGGATATTTGTTCCTGAATTCAGAGGCACCTCAACATTTGTATTAATAATAAGAGAAGGGCCAAAGGTCTATCTGAGAAAATCAATTTTTTTTTTCATCTCCAGAGCTGAAGCTTCCAATTCTGCTATCTCTAGCTCCTTTTCTATAATTTCCCTCTCTTTTTTAGCTCTTTCCAAATCATTATCCAATTTTTTCATTGGATCAACTGGAACTCCTTTATTCACAGGCTCATTTATTTTAAATCCAACCACTTTCTTCTTACCCTTGTCCTTAGTATTTTGTGTATCATACAATTGCTGGACAACTGGTTCATGTTCAAATTTTTTAGGTACAACAGTAGAATTTATTTCTTATAACTATTGCATTTGCCTTTTCAATTGTTGAGATTTGATCTAAGCATGTCTAATCCTATCCTCTTTCTCATTTTATCTTCTTTGTCTTACGATAATCTGCTCTTGGATTTTCCTTTCCAGTTCACCAAATTCTTCAAAAATTTCCTCAAAATATGGGAGAGTCATTTCAGATTCAAAGGTTTCTTCCATGATAAAAGTTCTCTTCTGTGAGTGTGGGCCCGAGGCCTATGTGATAATGGATATCCCAGAGCACTAGGGGCATTCCTATTCTCATCACCTCTACTTTTTCTTCTAGACCTTCGTTCATGTTCATGGGGCTCACTATGGACCACCTTCTTGGCATATCTTGGTCCATTCTCATCTCTCTTACTTTGAGAATAATAGTCACCATACACACCCAATCCCAAATCTGCACCCACATGAACTTTAGGTACATCTTCCTCCTGATTTGGTGGTATGGGATTCTCTACCCTGGCGTTCCTTTTCTGCCTCCAAGTTCCAGCTTTGGAAGTTGATGGGATCTCACCTTCCAGATTATCCTCAGGATTATTCTTCATCCTAGATCTAGTACACTTATAGCTCATATTTAGATAGTGTGTGTAAAATGATTGATAACTCAACACTGATGCAGAGATTTCTTTGAGCCACCACCCAACACTTAGCTGGGAAAATACAAACTAACTTTGAGTAATATAAATTGTGCTATAAAGGGACTTCAAAAGAATAGAAAATAATAATAGGGGGATAAGAAAATCCCAATTAATTTTCAGTAGTAAAATAAATCCCTGGGACAAGAAAAGATAACTCTGTACTTCAATGGTCAACTAACTAGAAAAAATAAGTAAGAAGGTTAGGAGTCTACCTCAACTTGAAAAACCATACTTCACTTACTGCAACTTAATTCGACAGTCCCCAACAAATTTTCCATTTTGTTGGTTGTTTTTTATGCTGTAGTAAATGAACAACCTTTTCTTTCTTTGACAAATCTTAAAGAGAAGCCAACTCCAAATATTGTTCCATATAATGAAAAGGACCAACTAACAAGCACTCTTACAATAATTCTACTCTTTAGGTTCTGCTATACCAAGGGGGGATACTCTGTAATACCTTCAAATAATCTATTACGGTATTAATCAAGCAGGAATCTCACAACAACTCAACATAACTAGGAGATACTCGATAACTTGGCTAATTACCCATTGAGCATCAACCATGAAATGGAGCATGAGAAAGATAAATCACCACAAAATTTTAAAAATATAAGATGAAATTGAGTTTATGTTTATTTTTACAGAAACATAGCCAATATGCCACTAGACATGCAATAATATTGAACTTGTCAGTTTTGGATCAGTGCTTTATCCATTGGGCTACATTCTAAAAAAAATACAATATGTAGAAGTCAATATCCATCAGAGATTCTAGGCCATAAACACAACTATCCCAAACCCATAATACTTGTCAAATCCTAGTGTATGTCAATATGAATCTATGTATTAATTAGAGCATCATTTAATATGATCCTTGATCAAAACTCTAAAATAACTACATAAACATAGAGAAATTCTATGCTAATGAATCAAAAAATTCATAACTCATAAGAAAACACAACACATGAGAGATTGGAATCTCGATCTTTGTATTAAGTATATAGAATCCTACTTTTGTATACAAGATGTACTCAAAGATAACCTCTTCAATAATGTGCAAGAGATCTTCAAACTTTATTTCTAATTATCAAAACTATCTAGTACAACTCTGCTATATTTCCCTGACTGAAACTTTGCAAATGCTTCTAATCTTAAAATTTCCAGCCCCTTCCAATGATCTTGGGAATCCTTTTATAGATTAGGATTTCAACAAGATTTCGATCAATTGGAATGAGGACAAAATACATGACTCATACAAAAGTCAAAATAACAAGTGAAGTGATAACCACTTTGTTACAAGATTTTCCTAAGTACTTTTTCTTCTGACCGCCTGGTTACTGCAATTGCTTTAGATTTGTTTGGAAGTTTCCACTTGGAGTTTGTTTCCTCAATCTTCTAATGTATGATCTTTTTCCTTTACATGTCTTGTTCAAAATATTGGGAAGAACTTCCACTTGTTTCTTTTTACACCACGTAATCTTCTCCTTAGTTGGTTGCATTGTATTTGTGTTTCTAAGATGTCAACATCTCATCACTTGGCCAAGGGAAATTGATGACCTCATCCTTTTTTTTGTTCAGCTCATCCCAGCTGACCTTTTCCTTCTCAATTTCCTCCTTCCAAAATTCAAAATACAACTTGGCTTTGTTGATAATTTCAACCGTTTGATCAAACAAAAGTGTACTTTCCAAAGTGATGATATTGTTTGTCCTTGTTTCCAACTCATCATTCATTTAGCTCATCCATAGGGCTTCTCTCTTTATCTCACCACTTTTCTTGAATAAATTTGGTAAAATCTCATAACAGTTATTTTAATATTCCTTCTTCAATGTTTCTACCTTTCTTAGGATGATGCTCGTCTTTATGTCTAAATCTACCAATAGTTTAAAATATTTATAAGTGGTATCTAGCACAATGTCCACATTGTTCTCCTCCTTGGACATGGAATATAAATACTTCAATTCTTCCCTTTGTCCTCTCCACCTATCCATAATTGGGTCCCACTTATCTTTTTCTGCATTGTAATCATCTAGTATGCTCATAATTTTCTTGCTCTGCAAGTAAATGGAAGGAGGATTAAAATCATCAGCACAATGCATAAGTGCAGCATGTATCTTATCTTCATATTTTTTTTGTATCCATGCATGTACTTCTATGAACTTTGTGCAATCATCATCCCATTTTTTTATGCTCTCTTCCAATTTGGTCATTTCAGCAACTAATCTCTCTTTTTCTAACTCTAAGTTTGTCTTTTTAGTAGGACTTGGTGGCATGGGGGAAGGAGGAAAAGTTATAATTGGACTAGATGAAGAAGACTGATGTGGACTCTGAGATATCATCCTTTAGTGAGAAACCTGAGCTGATTGTTTTCCCTCTAATATGGTTATCTTCTTGTCTTTCTCCAGGGATTTTATCCTTTCATTATTGTATGCCTTCAAAATTATTTCCAATTGTGTTCTAAACTTTTGAATCTATTCTTCTTTCTTTTCTTCCACTTTCAAGCTGAATTTTGCAAATTCTAATGTTAGGCTAGCTACCTCTACCCCTAAAGTTTCAGCAACTCTTCTTACTACTAAGCTGCCTGAATGTTCACCTTGAGCATTTCCATCAGTTTTCTTATTTTCCTTCTTCTTTAATGACCACATTACCAATGTTGCATGGTATTCACTGAGCTTAACACCTATAGATACTTCATTGGTATGCATTAATAGTTTAGTATCTTTTCTGATGGCATCAAAAACTATAGCATCAACAATATCCCATTCTGGAAGAATGAGGACCCCTCCTTTTCTAACCAATTCTCTGCCCTCTTCAGGAGTGATTTTATCAAATTTAGCTATCATCTCTTGCTTTACCTTTGTTTCAATTTCATCCTTATCCTAATCAAGCTGATCTTTTTGCCTTTGTTGACATGTTTCTTTGAATTCATTAATATGAATTCTCCATAAGAACTGAACAAATTCCCTAGCCTTTATAAACTTATCATCGGACATGAATTCATCACTAGCTTGTTTGGTAATTGGATCAAGCTCTTTTTCTACAAACTCTGTAACTATCAAATCCATCTCATTATTTTGGGGAGTCTCTGGCATCCCTTCTTGCATTTCTTGAGATCTCACAAAAATGTGTCTTGTATTCCCCATATGTACTAATTTCTCAGCAATTTCTTGTTCATCCATATGCAGGGGAAATTGGGAAGGGGAGTAACATTTCTCTTGTTGTTGTTCTCCTTCTTCTGTCCTTTTCCTTTTTGGGGATGGCAATGATTGTGCATCTGATTCCAAGGGTCTTTTTCCTTTTGAAGGAGAAACTACCTCTGCTCTTGGAAATACCATGTTATATCCCTTTCTCTGCTGCAAAATATACCTGCCTGGTGGAAAACCTCTAGTAGAGATAACCCTATTCATAATTGCCTTATCCTTTTCTGGATCTGCTTCTATGACCTTTTATTTCTTTTGGTTCAAGGCCTGCATGATATCCTCAAACATTGTCATTACTGTATCAATCTTTTTGGCCCAAGGATTGAACTCCTTCAAAGGGTCATATCATTTATTGAAATGCTGGACAAATTCCAGAGTATTTGTGTAAACAAGCCACTTTTTTTCTTCTTAATCTCCTATTCTTGTAAATTGAATTCATTCCTGATAATGTCCTCTAGAAAATTAAATTGATGATCTAATATCAGACATTTTGTTCTTTTTCTGATCATATCACTGAGGAAACCTTCAGTATTAGCACATATCACCATTGATGTTGTCATATGATGGGGATCTAAGTATTTGTGTAGATGTGTCCATCTCCCTTTGGTAATAAAAAAATTGATGAACAATTGTGATAGTAGGGAAAATGGTGCCTTTCCCTTTTCCTGTCAATGCATTCTCTTGTAAGCCACCAATTTTCCTAAGTATTTCTGCAATGCCTATTTTGAGGGGAACTTGATAAGGGACTATATTTGGAACTCCTCTGAAACTATAAACTCTAAACACAGTTGACACAGGGTATAAATAATATCACCCCAATTGTGTATTATTTCAATGGATTGAGAAAATTCCTTTGGTCTCAATAGAGTCAATAAACCTTTAGGGATTCTAGGATTTACTATGAACAATAAGGCTCTGAGCCTGGAAGCAAAACACCTATCAAAGGTGATGTAACTGGCCTCTTTTCTGTCCCGTGACATGTTTTCACTCCACAATTGAACATGCATCTCTTCATCATCTTTGAATCTCATTAAATCCATCTCCTCCTCAAAGTAGTCAACATTCTTAAACAAGATCATATGCATGAGCATGCAATACCATCCAAATGGCCTAGGCACCTTTGCATTTTTTATTCCTATCAAACCCTGGTGAATCAACTCAGCAAGATGGGTGGAAAAATACAAAAATGATAGCCAAATGTGGGTGAAGAATTTGGACCATCATGAACATATAGGGGATGGGAATTTCTTTCTCTTCATCTTCACCAAAAATATGACATAAAGCACTATACATACCTCTAGCCTTTAGATTGAAATAATCAAGTTTGAAAGGTTATGGTGTATTGGGGCCTACAACAACTAAGCCTCCTATCTTATTAAATAATTCCTTCAAAGACTCCTCTCTGAGGTATTTTCTCTGAGCTTTATAAATTTCCTTGAATTGATCAAAAACAATATTGTACATCTGAGACGAGGGATCATTTAACTTGAAAACCTCTCTTATATCCTTAGCTGATATGCTCACGAACGCTCTGTCATTTAAATCCCACACAACCATAAAAGTACTGTCATATCTCTTTGTAATTTGGACAAATAAATTTGTGTCCATGAAAACCCCAGGGTTTATTAACTTCCCCACATCAAATTGCCAAATGTTACTACTATGAGCAAATGCATTTCTCTAGCTAAAAGCTACTTTGAATAGGTCCAGACTAGTTATTTTAATGGTAGTATCTCTTTCCCATCTACCCCTATCATATAAACCCTCTCCTACTTTTAGACGATGATGTTTTGGCACTAATTCCTTAAGTTTCTAAGCATCATTTGTTGATTCATTCAACTGTTGTAAAAGGTCTTTAAATACATGTCTATCCTGATAATCAATTTTCCCCGTAATCTCTCTTATGGGTGGCATTTTTAATTTAGGGTTTCTAGATGGGCAGATAAAATTTTTGTATGAAAACTGTCTATTCACAATACCAAACCCTAATGCTGATTTAATTCGCAATTTCTTAGAAATGTATTCTCAGAAGAACGTACCCGTTCTGCAAATTTTGGACATAGAAAATTCCGCAATTCAGCTCCGCTCCAAATTACTCCATTAATTATGGCTTTACAAGATTTGACAACAATCATATACATAATCTGCACTAGGCTTAGCATTTAATTCTTGTTGTGACGGCCACACGCTTTTCCATTATTTTTGCTTCATTTGAAACTTCACGGCCCAACGGCTCAAAAACCTTTACTTTACCAGTTTAAACCTGACCGTCTATCTCTGCAACTCCTTGTTACATCCTGCGGCTAGCATTAGTTAATGAAAATCACCATTAGTTGGGACACGTGGCGGCAAGGTGCGTTTCCTTGATAGATTGATCTCGATCACCTTTTCCTTGAGGCTTCACGATGTTCATTTGATCAAAATCAACTTGCAGTGTCTTTACATTTCTTTACCTCCGACTGGGTCCCAATACTTATCCACGTGGCGGGAAGGCACATTTCCTTGATACATAGATCGACTACATCTTTGGCTTAAGGCAATGCGCTGACCATCAAATCTAACTTAACTTGCCCGCAGACTACTTAACTATCCTTCTTACTAACTGTAGGTTCAAACTCCCAGCTAGGACACGTGGCGGAAAGGCGCATTGCCTTGATCGATAGATCGACTGCATCTTTGGCTTAAGGCAACAAGCTGGCCGTTAGATCAAACTTAAGTTACAAAATCTTTATTTTCCTTTTAAAATGTTGAACACGGCCCGTCATATGCCAGCTGTAATTCAGACGCATTTCCTTCATGGATAGATCTTGCACATCTTCGGCTTAAGGCAACACGCTAGCCGTTCGATCAAAATTGAGTTACAAAAATTTTAATTTGACTTGTCTGACTTCATCCAGGCCCACTGGGACAAGTGTCAATCAGGCGCATTATCTTGATAGATAGATCGACTGCATCTTCAAATGAAGGCAATGCACTGTCCGTCAGATCAAATTGAGACTGCACGTAATTTATCACAACCTTTAAACAAATGTCGGACCTGCCAGAGACACGTGGCAGCAAGACGCATTTCCTTGATGGATAGATGGAATGCATCTTCTTCTTAAGGAAATGTACCAGCCGTCAGATTAAAACAAAGTTGTAGGACAAATGTTTAATATAATAAAAGGCTTGCGGGGCATCCAAACTTAGAAAAAATTAAAGCGCTTAGGACTTAGAAAAATTTAAAACACGACCCCGCTTAGTGGTGAAATAAGACACATGAGTTTATAAGACTTTAAGTGACTAGATAAAGTAAAGAAGGAATATAACAAGTTCCAAAGCCCTTAGGGTTTTAAACCTATACCCTCCAAAATTTAGGAAAAATAGAACACCTAGGGTTTAAGCAAAACAAACCCTACTCGAAGCTTTTAAACACATGGTTCAATTGGCTTTGAATTTTTTTTTTTTACAAACCTAACAAAGCCAAGACACCAAGTACATGAAAGTTGGTTACCAAGAATGGTACACGGATTTGAATGACATTTAATGAAGAGCCACAGTAATCTGGAAGATTCCAAGGATAAAGAAGAGTTAGTTACATAGATCTACGATTAGGAAAATTCAAGGTGATGATCTATGGTAAATATTAAGTGGCATACATGATGGTACCACTTCCAAGAAAATTTCAAGTTCTGAGATGATGCTAATGCGATTCACCGAGTATCAAATTCATTGAATCAGTTCAAAAATTTGATCTAACGGTTGAGAGTATTCGAAGGAAAACCTAATCATGGAGATTAAGAGGCAAAAACAAAGTTTATATAAGGGATGAGTTTGAATGATAGAGAGGCTGGTGATTTGAAGTGTGGATGAGCTACCGAGTGAAGCAATGAAGAAGAAAAGGTGAAATCAATTCTAGAGCAGAGACTAATGAAGTGTTAATACCAGTAGTCAAAGACCACATAAGGGATTTGATCAAGAAAGAGGTAGTTGCAGTATTACAGATCAAATTCTATATTGTTGCTTATTAACATTGTAGCAGAGAAATCTCTTAACCGAGTGGACTTAACAGTATTTTTGTAAAATCCTTGTGAAAGGTGACATTCTAAAAGTGTGTTCAAAGCCCTTTAACCAGGCCACTCCTAACAAGGTGAATATCCTAACAGATCTGAAGTAAATCCCCTAATAGGGTGACATTTGACAATGTGCATTATAATCTTTAACACGATTGGCTTTTAACTGAGCATACTTCAGAAGAGTATTTTTATTTGTGGGTGACAATTCCCATGGAGGTTTTTCCTAAATTATGTTTCCTTGTTAAATATTGGTGTCATATGTGTTGAATGTTTATTGTTCATGAAATCTCCTGATTACTTAAGTTAATGATTGATATATTGAAGTTATTGTTGATTCGGTTAATGTTGAAGTTTATTTTACTGAGTTAAATCAGAGTTTAAGTTTTAAGGTTTAAAAGAATTATTGTTTTCTGATTCACCCCCCCTAAAGTGCAACACAAGTTTGTACTTTTACCCCACCACAAGTCCAGATTATGAGAAATAGATGTAGACATCCTATTTGGAAGATAAATAGGGTGGAGTGGTGGACTCCTCCTCTATAGGGTATTCTAAAAATCAACATGGACTGGTCTTCTTGGAGAAACCCTGGTATTTCTGGAATTGGTGGAGTTGGTCGAGATAGCTTGGGGATTGTTTAGTTTATCTTTTCTATTTATAAAGGTCATCATATTAATAACTTGATGGTGAATCTTTCTACTTTATATGATGTGGAGAAAGCTTGTGCTCTTGGATGGAGCGAGATTATCTATGAATCATATTTGCAGGTGGTGGTGTATTTGTTGACTCAACATCATTTTGAGGATGTTAGTTGGTAGTTCGTTTTGGTTGTTAACTAAATACTTAATTTGTGTGCTTCTTTGGATTCTGTTACTTTCACTCATATCCTTAAAGAGTGTAATAGTGTTGTGTTTTTCTGGCCAAATGGGCCTCTGATCAAATGCAAAATTGGAATATTGTGGATAAGGGTCAATTACCTTTGGGTTTGTCTCAACAACTAGATCATTTAGTGGAGCTTGATAGGGTTGTTTAATGCTCTTTCTTTGTATTTTTTCTAGATTGAATAAATTTTCACCCCTTTTATTTCAAAATCAACTTGCAATGCATGCTATGAAATGTCACAAGACATGTTGAACATCCAAGTTTGAGAGGACTTTTTAAAAAAAATTTCTAACAAATGGAAGGAATATTTTATTTTTATCTTGTTAACTTTTATTGGGATATGTGTTTCAGATTTTGACTAGAGATTTTTGTGCCACACTTTGGATGGTTTTAGCTCATGATTTCTTAGTTACCATTTTCTGCCTTAATTTATTGTTTTTCCTATTTATTGCATGCTTGAGATGAAGGTTTGATAGTGAATTTGAAGGTATTATTGCATTGTCAAAATTGGTCTAGATCTCTTGTTGGTAATATTCTTGTAAAAACTTAGGATTTACAAATGAATTGTACTAATTAATTTTATTAAATAGTACATTGAGTTGCTTTAGATGTGGATTTTTTCTCTTGAAAATAATTTCTCTATGTAGTCTTTGCATTATGCTAAGTTGCTATTGTGTTTATAAATCCCTAAAACTAGACATGTTTGTCATTTTTTCTATATAACTCTTTCATAAATTAGTGCTGGAAGTTTATTCCACATCTTTGCCTCCTTTTACTATTCATGTTTATAAACCTCTACACAATTAAACGAGTTCATTACAGAATCATGCCTCATGAATAGTTCAAGACATTGTATACCTAGCTAAATAATTTCTTAAACAAAAAATAATTTGAGATTGTTGATCCAAGGATATTACTTATATGCTAATCTAAATTAAAGAAATTATTAGGATAATAAACACATTAAACATCACCAGTCAATTGCGAATGAGAACATATAACATAGCCAAGCAAAAACATATATTTTACCAACTTGTATTGCAATATGATTGAGATATTTAATCCCAAACCTTATTATGAATTCTTTAGAGTTTTGTATTAGATATTGACCTTAATCAAAATGAAGATCTCTTGTTGGTGATATTCTTGTAAAGAATTAGGATTTGCAAATGAATTGTACTAATTAAATTTATTGAATAATACATTGAGTTTCTTTAGATGTGGAGTTTTTCTCTTGAAAATAATTTCTCTATGTAATCTTTGCATTATGCTAAGTTGCTATTGTGTTTATAAATCCCTAAAACTAGACATGTTTGTAAATTTTTTTTCTATATAACTCTTTTCATAAATTAGTGTTGGAAGTTTATTCCACATCTTTGCATCCTTTTACTATTCATGTTTGTAAACCTCTACACAATTAAATGAGTTCATCACGGAATCATGCCTCATGACTAGTTCAATAAATTGTATACCTAGCTAAACAATTTCTGAAACAAAAAATAATTTGAGATTATTGATCCAATGATATTACTTATATGCTAATCTAAATTAATAAATTATTAGGATAATAAATACATTAAACATCACTAGTCAATTGCGATTGAGAACATATAACATAGCCAAACCAAAACTTATAGTTTTCCAACTTGTATTCAAATATGACCGAGATATTTGATCCTAAACCTTATTATGAAATCTTTAGGGTTTTGTATTAGATATTGACCTTAATCAAAATGAAGATCTCTTGTTGGTAATATTCTTGTAAAGACGGGATTCAGAAATGAATTGTACTAATTAAATTTATTGAATAGTATACTGAGTTGCTTTAGATGTGGAGTTTTTCTCTTGAAAATAATTTCTCTATGTAATCTTTGCATTATGCTAAGTTGCTATTGTGTTTATAGATCCCTAAAACTAGACATGTTTGTCATTTTTTTTTCTTCTATATAACTCTTTTCATTAATTAGTGTTGGAAGTTTACTCCACATCTTTGCCTCCTTTTACTATTCATGTTTGTAAACTTCTACACAATTAAATGAGTTCATCATGGAATCATGCCTCATGAATAGTTCACGAAATTGTATACCTAGCTAAACAATTTATGAAACAAAAAATAATTTGAGATTATTGATCCAAGGATATTACTTATATGCTAATCTAAATTAAGAAATTATTAGGATAATAAAGACATTAAACATCACTAGTCAATTGGGATTGAGAACATATAACATAGCCACACCAAAACTTATAGTTTAGGAACTTGTATTGCAATATGACCGGGATATTTAATCCTCAACCTTATTATGGAATCTTTAGAATTTTGTATTAGATATTGACCTTAATCAAAATGAAGATCTCTTGTTGGTAATATTCTTGTAAAGACTTGGGATTTGCAAATGAATTGTACTAATTAAATTTATTGAATAGTACATTGAGTTGCTTTAGATGTGGAGTTTTTCTCTTGAAACTAATTTCTCTATGTAATCTTTGCATTATGCTAAGTTGCTATTGTGTTTATAAATCCCTAAAACTAGACATGTTTGTTATTTTTTTTATATATAACTCCTTTTTTTTATTGGTGATGGGCAACAATATTTAAGACTGTCGAACAACACTCTAGTCATTCAAATCCGCGAGCAGAACCTAACGTAGGCACAAGCCTGCAAGCACAACGACCCCAATGGGGATTTGAACATTGGTGGAAGCCTTACCAGCAAAGTGTCTTAACCGCTACTCTAGATGTGTCACCCCTCCTTTCATAAATTAGTGTTAGAAGTTTATTCCACATCTTTGCCTCCTTTTACTATTCATGTTTGTAAACCTCTACACAATTAAATGCGTTCATCAAGGAATCATGACACATTGAATTGTTCAAGAAATTGTATACCTAGCTAAATAATTTCTTAAACAAAAATTAATTTGAGATTATTGATCCAATGATATTAGTTATATGCTAATCTAAATTAAGAAATTATTAGGATAATGAACCCATTAAACATCACTAGTCAATTGTGATTCAGAACATATAGTATAGCCAAGCCAAAACTTGTAGTTTACCAACTTGTATTGCCATATAACCGAGATATTTAATCCTAAACCCTTTTATGAAATCTTTAAAATTTTGTATTAGATATTGACCTTAACCAAAATGAAGAACTATGAAATATTACAATATTCTAAGATCTTCATAAAAATTCGACAATTTTCAATTATAAAACTAAAGTTAGATTTCCAAAGGCCATAATGTTGATGGCATATAATATTTTGGATTCAAACATGTAGAATTGCTTTGCATCTAACTTTTTAAATCTAACCTCTTTATATAACAACTACATGTATCAAAACTACATTATCTAATTATTATTATTTATTTTTGGCAAATTACCTAATTATTATTAATCAATCTAAATTAATTAATTTAAAAAAATTTCTAGCCATTGGCTGTATGCCATGGAGCACAAATGATCAAAATGAATAGCTTTATAAACGGCTTGAAGGAACGTAACCAATTTATATAGTTTGAAGGTCAAAGCAAGTTTTTAAAACTTAAACCATTTCTTGCTCTCATGTCAACAATAAAATCTACATGATTAGACAGTAGAAATTTCATGAGTTTAAATAATGATTTTAACTTAAACTCATCTTGTGATATTGCTATCAGGATTTAACTGTGTAGTTTTTGAGTCAAACTCATTGACCCATAATTCATGAGTAGTGGTTCAACATGAACCCATCTCTCATGAGAATGAATGGAACACTTAGCACT
>MU224776.1:3468482-3482667 GCA_018584345.1 Thuja plicata | reverse complement strand
ATATATATATATACACACACACATCTACATATATATATATATATATATGTGTGTGTGTGTGTATATATATATATGTATATATATATATATGTATATATATATATATGTATATATGTATATATGTATATATATATATATGTATATATATGTATATATATATACATATTTATATATATGTATATATATACATATTTATGTATATATATTGTCTTTTCCATAAAAACCTTCCATATATATAGTTTGTTTTTAAAGTAAATTTTAAAAAATGTTTTTTGGGCACCATAGCTCTACCCCTAATAAGGGGAGGGAGCAACCCCCCTTAGCAGGCCACCAAGCTATGCTGGACCATCACAGCTAGTGGCAGAAGCCACTTCCATGGTGATCACTATGGGTGGCACCACCATCACAGGCCCCACCCTGTTGCACTCGGCTCAGCCACTATGTTAGGATGGGAGGGCACATGCAGTCCCTCTATTATAAATATTTAGGTAAGGGACTAAGTGGGGGGTGAATCAGTATCTCAAAAAATTCTCACTTTAACCTTATCAATCTCAAATTTATGCTTTTAGGTTTACTTGTACTAATATCTATAATGTCTTTTACCGATAATTGTCCTATTAAATAACCGATAATGGATAGTTTTCAATTAAAAAATAAATAACTCATAAATATTCAAACACTTGACACAATAATTTTGTAATGTAGAAAACCCTTGGTGAGAGGGAAAAACTGTGGTGGGGATGGAACCCATAACTTATCACTACAATAATTTAAGGTGTCTAGTTAGGAGCTTGCAAAAGCACTGTGAAATGCTACCTAGATATGGGATTTACCTAGAGATATATTAAAGTATTATACTCTATTAGGTGTACCCTAGTTGAAGTATTTTATCCCACTTATATAGTGTTGACTATGTTAAAGGATTTACAATAGACCTGCTAGGGTCACCCTATTAATGGCTTTTTACTATCACAATTATTAGAGAGTAACAATTAACAATGACCTTTAGTTTGCACTTATTTCCTATATCAGACCCGCTAATCTTCCTTAACATAAAAAAAATACCATTCAATCATATGTATCCTTCTCTATATTCTCTTATGTGATCATAACTATCTTCCTCTGATTAGTTCTTCTCCTTCATCACGATTCTCTTAACTTTGTCTCATCTTCTTGCTTAATTAGATTTACTTTAAGCATCAAAACCTAAATTTAGACCCAACAATCATAATTTCATCAATTTAATAAATCCTTTTATTGTTCTACCTTCCTTGTTAGTTGTGTCATGATTTTATGTTTTAACCGATAGTTGTTGACATCTACGTCCAATAGCTAACCTTCTTGCTGACAGGTCTATCATTTTCAGATAGTATTCTATACTTTGATGTTAAGTGCAATCAATCACAATCTTATCAAAAATCATTTATTATCCTGTAGAGGATTTTTTCATGTAGCAATCTCCCCCTTTGGCATTGATTGAAAATCCTTTAAAATCAGGCTTTTTTGATTTATTACTCCCCCTTTTGTTGTACTCTCTTCAATTAGACTTCTTTGATTAGATTTCTTACCATAATCTACTTCTGACTTTAATTATTCCTTTACTACTCACATACTCTAGTTCTCACATACTTTACTTCTCCCCCTTTGAAAACAATACCAAAGGCATCCAAAACAAAATATGACTACTATGATTTACCTATTTTCTACTACTTGTGACAGTTTGTACTTAGCTTGTACATCTCTTAAAACTGTGTTCCATTGATCCTATAGATGATTAAGTGCAATGATATGAATTTTAATATTAATTACCCTGGTGCTAATATATTTATTATCATTTTCTCCTTCGGTGCTTAGAAAAATAGATGTAACTTGTATCTGTTAGTGCATTCTATACATAAGTATAGAAATTGTACATGATTCTTCAATTGATGTACTATTAGTTGTAAGTAGTTTCTTTTTTATTTCATTTTCTTCCATCAATGTTCCCTTCATAAGCTCTAGTCTTTCCAATAACATCTTTGTCCTTTATGACATTTTACATATACTATTATCAGTAGATGATATGTGTTGTAGTTTTCTTTGTAATTATTCTTTTAGAATTTGATTATTCCTGATAGTGTCCACAAAAATTCCCAACCATGTTATAAATTATTCATTTTCATCAACAAATATTGTCATTAGTAGTCTCAAAAATGTATCAACTACTCTTTTCATGATTTTATCCATCTATTTTTCCTTCAATTGTTTCTCTATAGTTTTCCTTTATTTCTATTTCTCAACATATAGAAGTTTTTCTTTGTAGTGTAACTTATTTGGATTTCTCTTTAAAATAGGAAAATCTGGCCTTTCATCTAAGTCTTCAAGTTCTTCACTTTATCAATCATAGTTTTTATGTTCTTTTGTTGTTGTAGCCATATTCATTCTTTGCAATGTTTTGACAACTTGTTCTTCTTCAGTTTATGATATCTCACTGATAGTAGGTGCTATATCGCTAGTGTGCATTTCTTATTTAGTTTCACTATATTTACTTTTATGTTTAGGTGTAATTTGTTCCTCAAAATATTCAACTTCTTTTGTACTTATATCATCCTCATATTCATCTTGCATTTTGGTAGGTTGATCCTCTTATCCTTCATGAAATAATATTTGTGGTTTCTTTGAATTTAATATCATGTTATAAGTCTATATTATATCTTCCTCCACTTCATTTTGTAATCCTTCTAGTAGATTACCTATTCTTTTCTCTCTAATAAATTTATTCTCATACTTATTCATTAATGGGTCAATCTCTTCTATACTTGATTCTATCTTTTTACAATCAAATTTATTTCTCTGGTTACCTTTTCTTGTTTCACTACTTCATCCCATCTGATATTGATTTTTTCCAATAATTCTACAAGAATGTTTTGTCCTAAATCATTTGGATATCTCTTGAATTTTTGTAAGTGAAATAATATAGTATCTTCTATAGTTTTCTTCTCATAATTTGGCTCTGTTATGTATGTGGTGTTGTTTATGTGACTAATAGGTCCATGTTATCTTATTCCTTTTGCTAAATTATTCAGTGTTGTTGAAATTATATGTCTTATCGGTTCAATCTCGAGTTTACTTTTCTTCATTGATGTTGTCTGTGTTGTTCTAGATCTTGTTCTCTATCCTAATATTTTTTGTTTTGTACCCTCATCGATAGATTGTCTCTTTTTGGCTAGCTTGATCTTGGCATATGTTGCAGGTGTTTTAGTTGACTTATGTTTCCTCATCATACTACTAACATCTTCCTTTGATTTCTTTTCTTGTGATATTATCTTGATGTATACTTCTTCATACATTCTATACTGATTAGCTTCCATATCCTTAGGTTGTTCTAATAGTTGTTTTATACTTATCATTAAATCATTATTCTTTACTTCATATCTAGTAGATTGTATCCATGAGATGTTTGGTTCCACTTCTTTTATTTTACATGAATGTGTGCTAGCTAAAACACATATATCCTTGTCATAATCCTTAACAAATTGAGATGATATACGATATCTTCTATGCAATTTTGTTTTATATTATTTGTAATAACACCACATTACTATATTGAAATTCCTTCCCAAATGTTCAATATACCTATTGATTTGATTAATAACTAGGTCACTTATTGTCCACTTTACTTGACCAATGCCTAGAAAATACTCTTGTACATCGAAAAATATACATGCCAATAATGCTCCAAAATTCAATCCTTATTTCTTGACTTTCCTTAGATTCATCATTAGTTGATGTCACATCATTTCTACTAAATTATATCTCTTTCATTTAGTAGTGATCTCATAGGCAACTTGTAGTGCTCCTCCCGATATATAATTCAATTGATATGCTTGATAAATATTATATCTGATAACCATTGATGCAAATTTTATTTGTTTATCCACAATATTTCTTATATCAAAAGTTTTTTAATCTTTCACATATCTTATTGTACCTTCACTTGTTGTTCCTCAGTCTAGTTACTTTACACATTTTTTTTCCATTAGCCGATAATACAGTGACTGCAAAGATGATCTCCTTCATAATCTAGAATTTTTTATCTCCTTCCATCCATATGTAGTCTCCATGTATTCTACTCAATACACATCTCATCCATTCAGCTTCAAAATTGTTTGGCATGTGCACGATATGCATAAGTCATTTTGTCTCCAGAAGTCCATACTCTTCATTCAACATTTCATTTTCTCTATCTAGTTCATTATAGGTTGAACTGATAGCTTCATTTTCAATCTCACTCTGCTTGCATAATGAATATAGGCTCTAACATCTTTTCTCAAGATAATTTTGCTAGGTATTCTAGATAGTGCTCCAACTTCATTTATTTCCATTTCATTTAATGACTTTAGTTGATATCTAGGTTTCTTCTCATGTGATCCATTGATTAACATAATCTTCTCATCCATAGTATCTGATATATTATTCTTAGAAGTTTTCAATCATCTAGGGTTTACTTTTTCAATAACTCACTTAGAAATTTTTGTTTGTAAAATATGTTGGCAATGCTTGGTCAAGCGTATTTTTGCCTAGACATCTAGGAAACTGACTTACATAAGATAGATGTCATTATATATAGAGTCACGATATCCAATGTATACTATTACCAAAAAATTTATTGCAGGCTGACAATTTTCATTTATACCAATAGTAACATGAATTCATTGATGGTAATCTCATACATGTACATTCTAACTTTTCTATTTACTCATTGCATCCTTTATGATAATTGAAATTTTTTTTTCTTAGAATATTAAGGGATTTTTTTAATCATTCAAATGATATTTTAGATCCCTAAACAATTTAACTACTTTCTTAGTTGATAGTTGAATTCCATATGCCATCTGACATAGGGGATTCTATTGATGTTGCATTAGATTCCTTCTTTGCCCATGTCTTATTCATTACATTTCTAACTTATTCTTGATTAACAATCAATTTTCATCTGGTATATTTGTGATCATAAGTAGAAAACCGATATCTACAATTATAGGGGGCATCTCCAAACTTTGAAAAAATATAGCATGGTAGTGAAAATGGTCTCCAAGGTTCGGTTCTTATTTCTCTATTTCCTTTTTTGCATTATGAAGTTGTATATCTTGATTTTCTACATTTAAAATATGTAACTGAGTTGTTTTCTTCTTTTCTAGAATAGTCTATTGTTTTCCTTGTTCTTCATATTTTGATTTTGCTCTCTTAAACTTTATGTCCATAGTGATTATATTTATAAAAATATCCATAGAAATTTTTCTCAGATGATCTAGTCATTGTTTCAGATCTACATTCATATGCTTTATGACCAAATTGTTTAAAAAGTAAAAAATATATTACACACAAAAAAAACCTACAACATAAATAACCAAAGGAAAATATCCTTTTTTAATTTTTCTTCAACATGCAACCATAAACACAAAAAGAAAAGAGAAGATTTCCAACCTACAAGAAAAACAAGAAGGAACAATAAATATAATAATAAAATAAAGTGCCACCTAGCTCTAATCCAAAATTAGGGTTAGGGATTGAGAAATAAGAGAGTGTGAGAGGGAAAGATAAAATGAGAAAATGATTTCATATGGGATGTTATAGAAACCCTAATTATGGTAGTTATTTTTGGAATTAGATATTAATTGTTTAAAACTCATCTTGTGTAGAGCCTCTCTCATTTCCCTTTTATGATTGACATTCTGAGAGATGTAGATTGAGTTATTATTGTAGTATGACAAGGTAGTACCCTTGTGACATTGTACCTTAGCACGATCTATGTCTACTTGAGTTAGGTGAACTGCCTTAGACTTGGGATGCATTGTGATATCATGCTAAGATAGGGCAATTTGAGATGAGTTTTTGATGTTGTTTAAATCTTGTGAAAGGTATTTATGTGAATTCAGTATGATACATTATGAATTTATACCTTATTGGATCATATTGGATTTGATCATTTACACTCTATATGCACAATATCTTATGATGCTTATGATGATTAGTTTTATGATATAATTATGGTTTTTCATTTGTGGTTATTTGGATATAATTAATATGAGGTGGATTATATATGCTTAGGTGATTTATTGGGAAATTGTGATTTGATTCAGTTATGATGCAATGTGATTTCTATTTTGAAATGAAAGTTAAATGCTTAAATGATGTTATAAATGCATATGATCTTAGGAGTTAAAATGTTTTTATGGATTTTTTCATAAAGGTTTCATATAATATATATTTCATTATGATGTATATTATATTTTCTTAGACTACATATATTTGGATATAGTGTGTAGGGAATAAGACCATGGTATTAAAATTGGGGAACCAAACCTAGGTCTACGTGAAAATCAGTGAAAGCCAAGGTTGGGTCTAATGAGAAACAAGACATAGTTGTATCATGTTTAATTTTATAAATGTAAATGTGTGCTTGATTGTAGTTATTTCAAAATTTCAAATTGTATTTTTATTTTTCATGTAAAATATGTCCAAGTGGATATTGTCATGTGTCTAGTGATGTTTAAATGTGTGTGTGTGTGTGTGTGTGTGTGTCTATGTGTCACTTGACACTTGTATTGTGTACATGTGGCCATGACATGTCCACTTGAGGATTGAGTGCCCACCTACCTAGGTAAGTACCATAGTGAATCCTCTTGTGAACCCCTTGGTTAGAGAGTTCGAGGTGTGGTATATTCACTTGAATTTTTTGGGTATGATTTTAGTAGAATTTGGGAGGTTAGAAAGGTACCTACGGGTGTATTTGTGCCATTTTTAGGAAGTCTAGTAAGGGTCATTTTAACCCTAGGATAACCCTTAGTTTACCAAAAGACCCATCCAAAAGTTAGATTTTTAAGATTGAAAAAAATCAAGTATTGTAAGCATGGTCCTGGTTAGACAACCCTTCCTTTTTGGTGCAAAGACTTGGTTAACCTTTTGAGTTACCTTTTTTAGAATCCATTTTTAGTAGGCTTGTAAGAAGCCTAGAGAAGAGAAACCAATGAGAAACTTACCTTTTCCCAATAGCACATTAGAGGCCCTGTTAGTGGAGACTCTCCATGGTTGAGATTTGAACACCCACTCTCTATCTTAGAGACATTCCTAGTTTTGGAGAAGCTTGGGAGAAGGAGACTTAGGAAAGAGGGAGTTCTTCATCAAATTTATTCCTTAATCTTTGATCTAGGTTGGTGAGACTAACATTTTGTGCTTGTTGCATTTAATTGTTTTGCATATTGGTAGTAGCATTATGTTGGTTTGAAAATTACTTTCTATAAGCAATCCTGTAATGTTAATATTTTTGTTGTGATGGAGATTTTGAGTTTGGTTACTTTCTTGTATTGTGATTTTTCTTTTTGTTGATATTGAATGGTTTTTTTTTGTGAATGGGAGTTTCAAGGTCCAGTCACCTTTGGGAGGGAAGAGTATCATTGAGGGTGAAGGTATAGTGACAGCCCATGGGTGTAGAGTCTCTCTAAAAGGAGGAGAGAGAAAATATAGAGTATGGGCTCCATGAAGTCAATCCACTTTTTATTTTTGGGGGTCATAAGGTAGTTGTTTATGGCTTGAAGCCTTGTGGGGCATAAGGGAGTTGTTGTGCACTTGGAAGGAGATGACAAGATATTTTTTATGTCTTGTGAAGGATATTTTGTTTCTTGATTGGATGGCTTTCTCCCCTTGGGTACTTGGTCCACTTTACCCCATTGTAGGGTCAATATGTGACTCATTATAACAACCATGGTTGGAATATTTTTGTGTATTATTGTTTTCCAAACCTTTTGGTTTCTTACATGTGTGTTTCCTTCCTTTGTCTAGTTCTGCAAGATTTGAGGTGGCCTATTAGAGGCCTAGGCTGGGTGGTGATCTTCCCATGGTCTTGAAAACTTTCCTTTATAGATTTTGGTTGCAATTGCACTCATGAAGAGATGAAGATAAAGCTTGGAATAAAGGAAATATGCTCATTTTGTAATTTTGTCTATGTAATAGCCTTTATGGCTAAAATGTCAAATATTGTTTCGGAAAGGAGGAAGAAAATGTTGGCATTATTTAAATGTAGTAGATAAAAAAAAAAGAGAAATTATGCCTATTTTTATATTGTTTTTATGTAATGGCCTATGTGTTGGAGTTTATAAAAATTGTTTAAAAGGAAGAGAAAAGCCATGTAAATTTTATGTACATTAGATTTAAGAGATATTGTAAGAGTTGAAGGAAATTCCTTTATGTGTAGATGAAGCTTAGTAAGAATATTTGGAAAATAAAGAGGCTCTTCTCATTTCTTTCTCTCTATCATAAAACTACTTGAAGAAAAAAATGAGGCTTTAGATTTGACGTAAAGAATGTAGATATAAAACAATGTAACTTTCTTATTTTAGTAGAAAAATAGATTTTTATATGCATATGTTTTAAAGGTTAAATGTTTCCCCAGGGTAAAAGTACAGAGTTGTGTCACACTTGAGGACCATTTGGGTGGTTTCTGCTAGACCAGTTTCGGCTAGAACATGTCCAAGCATACATATGTGGCACACACGCGGCACCATGTGGTGTCGATTTGGAAGATGTGTTTCGGCTAAAACTGGTCTGGCTGAAACTGTTTCGTCCAAAACCCATAAAAGTTATATATAGGCCAAAATTTGGTTTGAGCAGCTCATTTGCACTGAGTGCCTTCCAAGAATTGTGGAGCAGAATAGGGGTACTTCGGCCAAAAATAGGTTGGTTTTTTATTTTTAATGGTATTAAAATGTTTTTAAGTTTTCTTTAGTTAAATTAATGTAGTTCCACTATTATTTGATGTTTTTTGTTTTAATTTTGTTATTTTTTATTTTAGAAAATATACAATATTGTTTGATGTAGATTTAATGTTTTTTTTTCAATTAAGATTATATGTTAGTTACTTAGTTAACTAATTTAGTTTTCTTACAAATATTTCAAAATAGTAGGAAAATATTAGAAAACAGTAGGAAATTGTTACAAAAAAAGTATGAATGTGTTACAAAAAATTAGGAAAATGCTACAAAACATTAGGAAAATGTTATTTAGTTAATTAATTTAGTTTTATACATATGTTTCAAAACATTAGGAAAATATTACAATCCATAAAACTAACATGAAACTAAAACATAAATCAACATAAACTCTAACAAATTAACCCTAACATAAAACTAAAACATAAATCAACTTAAAAAATCTAACATTAACCCTAACATGAAACCTTAACCATATTGAACCCTAACATGAAACTTAACCATATTGAACCCTAACATGAACCCTAAGACAACCTTAGAAAAATATTATAAAACATTACGAAAATGAACTACAAGACATTAGTATTATGTAACGTTCATGTATTAAACATAACATTGTACCCTAACATGTGAAACCCTAATATGAAACCAACATCTTGAACCCTAACATGAATCTGAAACATGAATTTTAGCATAAACCTTAACATGAACCCTAATATGAAACCCTTACCATATTGATCCCTAAGAGAAACCTAACATCAAACCAACACATGAAATTGAAACATAAATCAACATAAACCTTAACGTGCTAAATTAAATTTTTCTTTTGAAACATACATGTATTCAAGTGTTTTTTTTACCTATTTTATCTATCATGTGACATGGAATTAGCTAGAGAATAACATGAAACTGGAACATGTTAACCAACATAAACCCTAACACTAAATAAACATATACAAACCCTCACCATGTAAACCTAATTTAAAAGTAGATCCTTAAACCCAATTGAGAAATTAACCATAAACATAAACCCTAACATGTTCAACCAACACATGAACCCTGACCTTCAACTAGAGCATGCTATAAACCAACATGAACAGGCTAATCACAAACAAATTAACCCTAAACCTAATTGATAAAGAAACCAAGTTGATCTCTAAACCTAAACATGAAACATTATTTTAAATTCAACTAGTCTAGTTGTAAACCTACAAACAAAATTGATCCATAACTCAAAACCTCTTTTCGTTAGAAAATATATGCACATGTATGTATATATGATTTTAAATCTTTTTTATTTCAAATGTATATGCATTCAAGTGTTTTCTAGTTTATTTATTTGTAACACATGTGTTTAAAAATATATAATTAAATTATAATTGGACCATGTACATGTGCATCTTGATCTAGACATATATTATTCTTTATACTTTTGAGCATATACATTTATTTTTCTATCACATGGCATCGGGTAGAGGGATGTCGCCTGTAGATTTTGGAGATGTTAGTGTACATGGGGGTTATAGTTCCCGCTCTTCTCATAGATCAGCTGATTCTAGAGAGGACAGGGAGGATTTATTTTCCAGTACCATAGCTCGATTGACACGACCTATTGAAGTTCTTGATCAAGGTATCCAGTCATCCACCACCCTCCCTAATACGGATAGGGTGATGGTCATTAGAGAGGACCCGGTTTGTATGACTAACATAGTTCAATCATACAACCCTTATGATAGTATATATATTGATAAATTCTATACTTCTCTCTCCCGCAGCGTTACTGGCATTGTCAAGTATAGACACATTGATTCAGAGGTCTCCACAGCTATGGTGAAGACCATGTTCCCTTTTTACCAAGACAGAGTGCTGGTCAGAGGTTATATGAAAGCTTGGTGTGAGGATGACCTTGTTGGACCATTTAGATATCCTTGATGGTTGGCTGCTCATCATAGGTGGCCCCAGAAGGATGAACTTCCACTATATTTCTGCAAAGAATTGTTTGAAGATTTTCATTTTCATCATGATGTTGATTACATAGATTTTCCTAGTCATGCTGGGTAGGGGACGGGGAGATTATCAGATATATTCAAAGAGCCTAATGCCCCAATGCCCACTAATAAGAGGGGAAAGGTGGGTCAAAACCTTTTGGTCATACCAAAAGGTTGTGAAATGGCAGTTGTAGGACAAACTATACCTCATGATAGTATCAAGATAGATGTATTTTCTAGTATCATGAGAATCATGAAAAATGTTCATGAGATGTCATCTGATTTTTTAGGGAGATACATGTTCCGTTCTCATTCTAGAGTTCCTTCACCTACACATACTGCATCCTCTAGTGATGATCCATACCATATAGTAGATATACCATCTCCATTTGAGGATGCAGCTATATGAGATTTGGACCAATTGCATTGTACAAGCGCATATTTAGCCAGTGATCTACTTTGCGCATACCATGATATACATATTATCGACGGGGTTCCTCTCAATGATGTCCCAACATTTATCCCTATAATTCTTAGCAAATCTACTTGATCAGGTTCTCAGGGTGCATAGAGACAGGAGGATATTCTTGCACCACCTACACCTCCTCAGCAGACTGTAGTTGAGGAGGATGCACCTCACCAGTCTACCAGGCCACTTCATCACATCCAGTTTGTCAACTTTTTACTAGATTGCTTACAGATGACCAAATTGATCCCTCACATGATTCAGAGTTGACCAATATGAAGAGAGCATTACATGTTGCTACGGTATATATTTATTTGAATTTTGATGTATTTATAAAACTTACACATGTAAATGACATTATATATATATATATATGCTCTCCATAGTATTCTAGACAGTGTCGAGCATGGATGTAGAGATTTACAGACTCTTGGCAATCCTATGCATCATGACAGACATGTAAATTTACATGGTTTTTCAAACTTTATTTTTCTATGATCATAAGTATTTGGTTTATTATACATGTTTGTATGCATGACACATATATTTCTTTTATTGCACACAGAGATGAGGAGGAGGTGGACCATCATTAGGTCACGGACCAAGACATGGTCCTAGTTTATCACATATGCAACTTTACATATTTCATAGCTCACAAATATATTGTAGACATTTCATATACATACATGTTATTTCAAACACATCTATATTGTAGACATTTCATCTACGTGTTATTTCAGACCTATACATTTACATTTTATATGTTGGTATGTAATTTTAGACATTACATAGATACATGTTCATTTTCATCATTTCATATGTGTATGTATGTTATACATGTGAATGAGTTATTTCATATTTTAGACATTATATATCTATATATATACATGTTCATTTTTCATCATTTCATTTATGTATGTATGTTAAATACATGTGAATGAATTATTTCATATTTTAGACATTACATATATACATGTTTGTTTTATTCATTTCATATAACTATGTATGTTAAATACATGTTACTTTTAAACATTTCATATATGAATGAGTTATTTCATATTTTAGATTTATTTTAATATAAGTAACTAAGCCATTCAATTAACTAATCTATTCAATTTTTCATGTAAGTAATTTAAAGAAATTTAAAAGGGGATGTCTTAAGGGGGTATAAAAACATAGAGATTAACACATAAATCTATAACAACATACATAAAAGCTATATAAAAAACTCCTTGAACCATTAAAATACAATTAACTAATTTATTCTATTTTTTATGTAGGTAATTTAAAATAATTTAAAATAATTTAAAAGGGGATGTCTTAAGGAGAGGTATAAAAACATACACATTAACATATAAATCTATAGTTCAACATACATAAAAATATATATAATAAACTCATTGAACCATTAAAATATAAATAACTAATCTATTCAATTTGTCATGTAAGTAATTTAAAATAATTTAAAAGGGAATGTCTTAAGGGTATGTCTTAAGGGGAGGTATAAAAATATACACATTAACACATAAATCTATAACAACATACATACAAGCAATATAATAAACGAATTGAACCATCAAAATACAATTAACTAATCTATTCAATTTGTCATGTAAGTAATTTAAAATAATTTAAAAGGGGGTGTCTTAAGGGGATGTCTTAAGGGGACGTATCAAAGCATACACATTAACACAAATCTATTAGAACATACATTAGAGCTATATATTAAATCTATTGAATCATGAAAATATAAACTATAAAAGAATACACAATATACCAAGCATGCATAACTATAGAGTTCAAATTGTAGAGTTCAATAACATATATCCAATATCCAATACATTAAGTAAGAGTTCAAACTGTAGAGTTCAAATATGAAAGTACGAGAGCTAAAAAAAGAGTTTTATCCTAAAGCTCTTGATACATATAGTCTAGATCCTCTCTATCTTTTATTATCTCCAAAAAAATTTCATGTTCTTCAATAGGAAACCTCCACTTTGATTGTCACGTCCTCTTTTTTTCAATGTCTCAAATTGCAACTTTATTTCTATAACCAAGTGACTATAATGTAGAACTTTTTTACCAGACATATATTCTATAAACTGAACACCATTTCTGTCTATCTTTACATGCTGATAATATGTTCCTTCAATAAAAATTGAACCAGTCGTATATGACTATCCATCACCATCTACAATTTCTTCTGGAAATTTGTATTTTGCTTTCGTGCATCTTAGTAAATAATAATCTACACTTTCATCATTGAAAAGATCCGCAACCACAAAAAAATATCACATAGATACAAATGCAGATTAGATATTAAATTCAACTCAAAAGTACAATAAATTAAATTTAAATTAAGGATCATGTACATGTTCACACACCTGTAACAACCAAATCAGAAACATGCTCATAATCAACTGAATATATAGGACCATGAATTTTTATGTCAATGTCATCATCTTCATAAGGAGGCATTCTGATTAAATCCTTCATATCCCATTGTGAAACATATCCATTTGCAATATTCTCACATTGACTCATTGGATTTTCCTCAACGTAGTCAACATAGAAATATGATTTTTCTCTTACTTGAGTCAATAAAGGCTTGTGTTGTCTAGTACTCATCAATTGATGTAAACTTCTAATACCAAAAATCCTTTGACAATTGTAAGGATTAGACTAGTCTATATTTGTTACAAATATGAAATGAAAGTTGCACATATTTAAATCAACAATTAAGATAACATAGATGAATACAAAATTAAATTTTAATTTAGATTTTTCCTACAAACTATAAATTACCTTTCACTTCCCAAAAATAGTGTTTGTTGTATTTGGTTTCCCGAATAGAAAAATTATTTTTACACCATTCAACAATTTTCTTTCAATTCTCTATAATGTTACCTGTAAATTTCTAAACTATCAGTTTAAGTTCAAATACATCTAAGTTTAAATTTTATATATATATATATATATATATA
>MU224776.1:3431561-3455226 GCA_018584345.1 Thuja plicata | reverse complement strand
GTCCCACATAGACATAGTGACATTCACTTTCTTCATATTGTCCACAATGTTGTAAGGTGTCGTAGTGTGTCCTCTTTGTTGTGTTTTTACTATGATGGGTTCTGCCCCCTTTGGAACTTGGCCTTCTAGGTTTGTGATGGCTGGAGCCTTCTTTGTTATGGCAGGAGGAGTTTGTTGTACCAGCTCTATAGATGTAGTTGCATGCATACTAGAATCAGCTCTCTCCATGTCTTGAGCTCTCCTCTTTGATCTTGTAAAGGCAGCAAAAGCTTCATCACTGTTGACTCCACTGAAGTCCAGTTGCTCCTAATTGAAAAGAGTAGTCTCATTTTCTTGTGTTTCTTTATGAGGAGCCGTCCCACTAGATGAAAACTCCATCTGAGCTTGGGAGGCATTATGAACCATCAGAGCTTAGTTCATCCACCCATTAGAACATGTGGCCTGATTGTGGGGCTGATTGCAAGGAAAACACCATTCATTATCCATAACCACATTGTTTTGACTAGGCACCATCTCCTTGACTGGATTTGCATAATTAAGAGGTGCAGGGTTATATTGTTGGAATGGCCTCTGACTGAAACCTTGTCTTTGCCCTTGATAGCCTCCTTGGTACGGTGGCCTATTTTGTTGATAAGGCTGTCCTCGATTTTGATACTGTTGATTAGGACCTTGGCCTTGTTGTTGGAAGGATCGTTTGACACCTTGATTCTGTTTCTTCGAGTTTTTAACCTCCTTTGTCAAGGTTTGTAGCAAGCTTGTCATTTCTTGCATACTAGTATATTGGCTACTCTGTATTTCTTGCAACTCCTGAGAAAAACCTTCCTTAGCATGTTCCTGGCCACTAGTACTAGCTTGGGGAGCCAATATGGGAATAGGGGTAAATGGGGGCACTTGTGCAGGAGCAATGGGTTGAAGGCTAGGAAAGATAGGCATTGGTGGCCTTCTAGCTATCATTCCTGCTTGAATCAAACAATTTTCAGCCCTAACAACTATGTCAAAAGCTTGGGGTAAGGAAGTGCCTCCCATAGACTGGATCATGATAGATATTTGACCATTCAGACTTTGTAAATAGTATAAAAAGGCATGGTCTGCTGATGGTCTGACTGAAAGTGGAATTCTATTCCATGTCTTAAGGAATCTACTATTGTAAACTGTCATTTGTTCTTGAGGGTCTCTCTTAATGGTTGTTAAATGCTCAACCAGAGACAAGTTATCTAATTTATCCTCAAAATGCTTATTTAATGCATCCCCTAATTCATCCCAAGAAGTAATAGACCCAACAGTTAAAGTTCTGAACCATTCAAGAACCTTACCTTTTAGAGATGCTGCTAATAATTTGGTGGCTACATCTTCTTGAGTAATGTTGTGGATGCTGAAAATGGTAGTCACATCTCTTATGTGCTCAAAATTTGTTGTCTACCCTTCACCTGTGAAATCGGGCAAACTTTTTAATGCCACCAAGGGCACATCATGATGCACTGTGAAATTTAATCGGCTCCCTTGATTGAAAGGTGCAAAGGCAAAATTTATAGCCATTGCAGGAGCTGAAGCTTGAAGATTCACAACAATATGAGCTGTACTTGAATCTTCCTCCTCTAGAGCCCTGGTTAGAGATCTTCCTCTTCTTCTGTAATGAACAGCAAAAAGTCTCTCTTCTGATGAATTAGGGGGTGTAGACTGAACTCTCCTTGCAGGGGACTCCCTTTGAGTTGACCTGCCTTTGCGACCTCTCCTCAAGGGCAACTCTAAAAATTCAGTGGGTTTTGAGCTCCTAGTTTCAATCCTTTTCATATACATTAAACAAGGCTGGCCTGAAACTTTGAAACCAGTGGAGTCACCAGATATACACGTCAGAACAACTTCTTAAAAGTTTGTATTATGTGACCTGCATATCAGAGATAACATAATGCTCTATAATGAACTTCTTTTATGGTCCCACCGGGCATGCCAGAAATGTTATACACTGAATTTGCGCCTCTGATCTCAAGCTCTCTTGGTCTTGATAATCCAGTATAACAAGGGATTCATCTCTAGGTTGTGGGACCTCTGCTAACTGAGATGAGACCTCCAGATTCTAGGCTGGTTCCTCTTGGATAATCACCTTGACTTGCTCTTAAACAAGAAAGTAAACTTGAGGGGAAAAGGGTTAGAAGGATTGCATGGAAAGGGAAATAACTGAAAGCAAAATACCTACTAGGTGATGTACCGAATTTGACATGAAAACACAACACACACACGATAAAGACCCAGATCAATTAACTTGAATTGGAGGTAAAACACAAATCTCTTGTATAGGCATGCATAAATATTTCATAACAAGGTCATGATTAAACCTGTTAAGGGGAAAGACTTCACAGTTAACAACTCAGACTAAGACATGAGTTACAACCTGCAAGCAAACATACTCTTCTGCAAGTAGATGCTATGAAGGGACATGATTAAGAGGAAATAAAATCATTCACAGTTAACCCATCAACCATCTAAAACGCATACAAACAAGCAGAAAAGAGACAAGGCTGACACAATTCAATAAATTGATTCCAAGAACTTCAAACTCTGCATATTATTTCTCACTGTGAGTTACAGACTCATGCACAAAATATACCAAGGACAGGAAAAATGTCACAAAGCATGCCTTTCTGCATAATCAGAACTCTCTACAAAATGAGTCCTCAACTCATACTTATACAATTTCAGCCAACTACATTTTTGGAGAGCAATAACTTCTTGATAGGATTTTGGCCTGTCTAGCCACCGCTTAAGCCCTGAAAGTTATCCCCAAAAAATATCAACATAAATGCCCCTTCACAGAAGTAGTCTTATCCCTCTAGAAGAGTCACAAAAGTCTCTGAATTACAATAACTATTCTACTGACTTTAACAACTGCAACTTCTGATCTTTTAAGAAAATCTGATCCTTCTAGCGCTGAAAAAAAACTGATCTTTAAATGGCAAGTAGCACCTCCTCTTCCTCAGTCACTTACTCGCAGTCACTTATACTCTGCTTCTATCTTCTGCGTGAGTGAGCGAAACTGTCTCTTTTTATCTTTAGTCACAAGCTCGCAAGCTACTTCTTTATTCCATCTAAGTTTCTGCGACTGAGCGCCAATGCATTTTACTCTTCAGTTATTCCTTTATCGCACAGTCGTTGGTGGTTTAAAATGACCTTTTGATTCTGAGCGACTGAGTGACATTTCTTTTCTCCATTACACATTCTGTTTGGTCACACACTCGCGAGATATGCCTCCTTTTCTTTCATTGATCAGCGAGTGAGCGATGACATCCGTCTTCTATTCGGTCGCCAACTCGCAGACCTTTAAATCTCACTTTACCTTTAACTGCGAGCGCATGACCAAACACTTTTTTATTTCAGTCACTCACCCGCAAGCTGTCCTCTCTTTTACCTTATTTCTCGGTGACTGAGCGATGAGCCCTTCTTTTGTTAATCGCACACTCGCGGGTGCCTTTTCTTTCATCTGCAATGACTGGTGACAGAGCGATGAGCTACCGTCTTTGTTTATCGTGTACTCGCGAGCTCCTTTTCCTTTATCCAAACTGCTCAGTGACTGTGCGATGGTGTCTTTCTTTAACTCATCACTGACTCATGAGCTACTTTTTGTTCACCTAAAAACTGTAGCGAGTGAGCGATGAGCTTATCTTTTCCTTTGGTCGCTCACCTGCAAGTTGTCTTCCCTTTATCCTCATTGCTAGGAGACTACGCGATGAACCCTTACTTTCTGCTCATCGCAAGATTGCGAGCCCCTTTTTCATACTTCAAATTTGGTCAGTGACTGTGTGATTATCATTGAATTACCGAATCTCTCACTCGCGGATACACCAAGAACAAATAGAAACTGATCGCGATGGCACGACATGCATTATTATAGCTCATCGCACACTCGTGCAACTTAAAGTCTTTGACATAACTTCATCGCAATTGCGCGTTTAGACAAAAAGTATGATTTGAAAAGGGCTTTGACCATTTTTTGGGTGGCAAACACAGAATTTGAATGATAAAGCCCGGGAAAGAGCTGCCAAGACCTAGATCTTTTAGGTTTTAAGGGCTTAGACGGTCACACAGGGCAGACCAGGCCAAATTGCATAGGATGGAAAAGTTGGGGAACAGTTGTTTAGTCCTTTTAAGTGAGTAGAAGTGCTGCTGCCTTTGCAAATGGTGTAGTTTTCCTTAAGTGCATTAGCAAATTTTTGGGCTACAACCTTTACCGAGGTGATTTGTTCCCTAAATATCCTATTGTTTCGTTCCTTCCATAGCCCCCAGTAGATGTGTAGCATAGCCCAAACCTAGAGATGATGGCCACTTCCCCCTAGTTGCCATTGTTTGAAAAGATCAAGGGTGGTATTAGGAAAACACCAGGATGTCTCAAAAAAACCCAGGAAATGATGCCATATCTTCCTGGCAAAATCATAGTGGAGAAATAGGTGGTCGAAGTTTTCACTTTGATTTTTGCAAAGGATACATCTATTAGGAATGTAGTGTCCCCTTTTAATAAGATTTTCCACTGTCAAGATCCAATTTTGAAGCAAAGTCCAAAAGAATATATTAACTTTAGGGATGATACCAGGGAACCAGGCCTTCGCCCAAGCAGGTATAGTAGCAGCACCCTTCATCAAAGCATATCCTAATGCCATAGTATAGTTTCCATCCTTGGTCTCCCCCCAAACAAAGACATCCTCATTAAGAGAAAGGGGAGTGTGCCCCAGATATACCATAATGGGTTTAAGATCCTGGGACACCTCATTGAGATTGACCCATTTATTGTTAATTCTATAGTCATTTACTCTGCTACCAAACTTGTCCATGCAATGTTCAGCCCATTTGTTGTAAGGCTCCAAATTCCATAGAGGTCCCTGTCTGAGCTAGTCATCATGCCAGAAATTTACCTTCTTGCCATTTCCCACTTTCCATCTCATTTTTGCAGTTTCTATTCCTTTGGTCCTTAGAATGCCATTCCAAATGTGGGAACCCTTTGGGTCGAAGTCTTTTCTAATGAATTTTTTGAAGGTTAAGTTGGATGCATATTTTTCCTTCATGATGTCCCTCCTTTCCCCTGTGTAATTGAAGATTCTCCAAATCTGTTTGGCTTCCAAAGCTCTGTTGAACTGCTTTAGCTATTTGATCCCTAGGCCTCCATATTATTTTGGCTTACATACCTTATCCTAGGCCACCAGTGGGTATTTTTTGTTTCCATCTTTGTTTTCCCAAAGGAACTTTCTCTGGATGGCTTCTAGAGTGTCAGCCACCTTTACAACGATAGTGAATAGGCTAAGAGCATAGGTAGGGAGGTTCTAGAGTGTGGATTGAATCAGAGTAATTTTCCCAGCCTGACTCAGGGTAATGCCCTTCCAGCCTACCAATTTCCTGTTGAATCTATCTATAAGGCCTTCCCAGAAAGCCTCTGGGGGTTTTCTTCCAAGCGAAAGGCCTAGGTAGGAAGCAAGAAAGGAGCTAATGCCGTAGCACAGAATACCTTCCATTCTCCTTTGTCTATCCTCTGGAGTGTTGATGAAGAAAACCGAGCTCTTGTTCTAGTTAATAAGCTGCCCGTAGCGCTAGAGTAGGAATTGAGAATTTTCTTTACTTTTCTAGCCTCCTTCACCGAAGACTCCCACCCAGAATAGTGTCATCAAAAAATTGCTAATGAGTAAAAGTGAAAGGCCCTGAAGAGGGTCTTAGCCCTAATAAGCCCCCTGATTCTATGTTCATGAATAAACCTTCATAAGAAATCAACCAAGATGATGAAAAGGATAGGGGAGAGGGGGTCCCCTTGTTGAAGTCCTCGAGAGGATTTGAATAATTTTGAGGGAGATCCATTTACCATAACAGCGAAAGATGGGGTAGTAATCAGCTAGGAAATGATCTTTAAGACCTTTCCATTGAAACCAAAAGCCCCCATAATGTTGCTCAGGAAGGTCCAGTCAACCCTATCATAAGCCTTGGAGAGATCCAGTTTGAGTAGGAAACCTTCCCTCTTGGCTTCTTCCAAAGAGTGAATCACCTCGTGCACCGCCATAATTGAGTCTAGAATTTGCCTTCTGGGGACAAAACCCGATTGTTGGGGAGAAATCAGAGTTAGGAGGGTCTTAAGAAGTCTGAGACTTAAGACTTTTGAGATGATATTATAAAAATAGTTACACAGACTAATAGGCCTAAAAAAATCAAAAGAATCCACTCCTGGGATCTTCAGGATGAGGACAAGGAAAGTGGCGTTGATCTCCTTGAGAAGGCTTTTGGCACAAAAAAATTCCTGGACTGCTTTGACAATGTCTTCTTTGATAATTTCCCAATAATTTTGGAAAAAGAAAGAAGGGAACCATCTTGGCTCAGGGCTTTCTCTACTGGTAAAGAAAAGACCGCTCTATGAATTTCAGCTTGATCTAGGATCACCAACATGCCCTTATTCTGGCTTTCTGAGATCACCTTAGGGAGAGATTGAAGAATAGCCTCTTATTCATTCAAGATGAGTTTAAGCTCTTTAGAGAGGATTTGAGTAAAGTTTCTGATGGCCTCATTTGCTATCTCTTTGTCTTCCTCCAAAGTCTGATCCCCTTTCATAATAGCCTTTATTCTATTAGTTGTCCTATGTTTCATGGTAGATAGGTGGAAAAACTAGGAGTTTTTATCCCCGTCTTTCAACCATACCGATCTAGACCTTTGCCTCCATTACATCTCCTCCTTAATCACAATGTTATGTAGATCTGTCAAGATGTCTTTTTCAACCCTGATTCTGTCATCATCATACCCATGAATTTGGATCTCTTCTTGGATCATAGCCAGTTTAAATTTTATCCTGTGTTTATTTTGGAAGATATTACCAAATTCTTTTTTGTTCCATTTTATGATCTCTATTTTGATGTTTTTAAGCTTCTTAGCCACTTTGTACTGTGTGGTCCCATCCACATCTATGCCCCACTAGTCCTTGATCTTAGATTGGAGGTTGGGGTGGGTGATCCACATCTTTTCAAATCTAAAGGGGAAGGCCTTTTTCCTATTAAGATATGCCATATTAAGAGCAATCGAAGAGTGGTCTGATCTGAACCATGCCAAAGAGGAAAGGTGACACTGATACAATTGCATCTAGTCCATAGAGATGAGGGATCTATCTAGGAAGACCTGAATGCACTCTTTACCCATACGCATGTTTGACTAGGTGAAAGTGCCCCCCCCTAATTCCACATCAACAAGAGCCAGGTCATTAATCAGACTTGCCAGATGTTGTCTGCTGTCCACGTCCGGTGGCAAGCCCCCAAACTTTTCTGATTCCAGAAGGGGGGTTATTGAAGTCCCCCATAATAATAGTTTTTGGTTCAGTGATTTTTGAAAAAAGAGTACAAATCTTGTCCCAGAAAGTGAGTCTTATGAGCTTAGTGTTAGGCGCATAAATGTTCATGATAGCCCATCCCTCCTAAGAAGATAAATTGGTGAAATGCATAAGTAAGATATTGCCCTTGTTCCATGTGAATTGGGTATTAAGGTTATCCTTCTAAAGGATCAGAAGGCCTCTAGAGGCTCCATCCAAATCTGATGCCACGCTCATAGCTTTTCCAAAAGAAATCTTGGCAACTTTATCCTTTTTCATTTTAGTCTCTTGTATTAAAAAAATATCAGGTCTGTGGTCTCTAATCATGTTTCTTATGATTTCTTGTTTATGGGCTCCGTTTAGCCCATGGATGTTCCAAGATATGATCTTCATACTTTCTTAAGAGATTCTTGGATGGTCCTCTAGTAGCCATCCGCAATATTTCTTTCTGATTCTTCCTTTATGATTTGAGACATACTCTTCCTACCAGGTGTGTTTGACTTGCTTCTTGTGTCTGCTTTAGCCCTACTTCTTGTTGCTACGGGTGATGTTGGGGATGGTTCTCTGCTATTTTTCTTTTTCACTATTATCCATGCTCCCTCAATTTCCTTTGATACATCTTTGTAACTATCAAAAAGAGCTTGCATTGTTGACATTTGACCCGGTGTAGAGGAGGAAACCATTTCCAAGAACCGTCTTATTTTCCTTGGTGAAAGGAGATCACATCTTCTTTCATTTGGAAGCTAGGATAGGTTTCGTTCCTTACCCTTCTCAAATTTCCCCTCTTCCTGTGTGTCAGGGACAAGAGAGAGGTCAATACTGACCTCAGCTATCTCCCCCTCTACAGAAGGCTCCCTGCTCTCCTTGTCATACGACCCCTTATTGTCCCCCAGCTGAGTTTGGCTAACTACAACTACTTCACCATATGTGTCAATATCTGGGAGGGTTGTTGATTCCTTCTCTATTGATATAGCCTTTTCAAAAGATGGTTGTTCTATGTGCCTTTCCCAGCTCTCACCAGAAAGAATCCCTTGCAGGTTTCTCTTTAGTTGTAACTTGTCAGTAGGGATTTTATCTATCCAGGGTTTTTTTGTGTGTAAGAGGTCCTTATGCAAGGGCTGGTCATCCTACCTCTTACCTTGTTTAATATACTCCTTCCTAGCAGTTTCCTTTTCCATGGTCATTGGGCACCTGTTAGATTTATGTCCAGCTTTCTTACAGTGGAAACATGCAAAAGGGACACTCTCGTATTTAATCATTTGCACTCTTCTTACCAATCTGAATTGAAAAAGAATAGATTCAGGCATATCTTGGCCCACATCAACTCCAATGCAAATCCTCACATAAGTGAGTCACTTCTTTGTTGCTGTAATAGGGTCAATAGATAGCAGCTCCCTGAAGGATCTGGCAATACCCTCAAAACCATACTCATGCCAATACTACAGAGGAAACTCAGGAAGTCACGCCCAAATAGGAGCTTGGGTCTGAAAGTCCTTGTTGAGATCCATATTAGAGGTCCATTTTTGCAGAATAAAGGTAGATCTTCCTGCTAACCAATTTCCATCACAGAGGATTTTTGATAGGTCCTCTTGACAAGAAAACTCAAAAGACATGAAACCTTTTTCCATTGTTGTTACCGCAACCTGACCTTTAATATCCCATTTGTTTTTAACAAAGGTTCTGACTATTTCAATATTAGGTCTGGAACCAATGAACTGTACCCACCAAGGTAGTAGCCATGCTCAAAATATTATGATCTATAAGCTCATAGGGCAATTCTAAAGCATAGATCCCTTTATCTTTGTTTGAAACGAGCTTGATATTTGGGAAAGGAGACTTACCAGAAGGTTTGACTCCGAAAAGATTAGTCTGCCGCCCTAGTGGGGCCCTAGCCACACCCATCTCACTATTTTCAGGTGTAGACCCATTTTTTCCTCCTGGATCCAGCTGTCGAATCCGTGGGACCCCTTTGCATGTCGCATCCTCGGTACCTTGGCTGATACCCTGGCCCTGGCAGGTACTCTGATCGCTCTGTCCCAAGCCAAAAGGTTTCCCACCCAAAGCCAGATTCAAATTAGTGCCTTCTAATGTTGGCCTTTGGTCACCTGCTTCGCTCGCTCTCTTGCTCGCCATCTCTAGATCACAACTTGTTTAAATTTCAAAGTTGAGTGGGGAAGGAAAAAGCTTTAAATTTTTAACTGTTTTAATTTCAAAGTTGATTGGGGAAGATTTTTGTGAGATTTATTTACATATTTTCTTTAGAAAATGACCTTGGGAGTAATAGTTACCCTATTAAAACTAGCATTATATGTTAAGCATAGATTAATTTAATTAAGTTATTTCAACAAGCAAAACATTGAGTGAGTTTATTTTATTGAAAAAGAATAGTTTTCATTTAATGTAATTATTTGTTTAGTGGGGTGATTAAGGAATGGTAATTTGTTTATTGAAAGAAATACTTATTGGACTAACTTAGATTATTTTATTAACTAATTATTTAAATATTAATCTTTTTAAATGTGGGACATTATAATCTTCCTAGACGAATTTGATAATTAATTAGCATTTTAATAGTAGTTAAGTGTTTAATGTTTTATTAAACTACGTGTTTGATGTTAGAGGTAAATTGGATTATGAAATTAATGATTATTAGTTCTATATTAAACTTACTATATGAGGGTTTCTTCGGTAAATCATTAATTAATTTAATTTAATTAGACGAAGGTAAGAGTAACTTAAATAATTAATTTATTGAATTTTAAATAAATATGATTATAAGCTCATGGAGTGGAGTTAATTAAATTGTCTAATAAACACATGATAATGTATTTGAATGTGTAATATTATATTTAGAAAATTATGATAAGGTGAATTTTGTTTGCAATTAAGTTAAATTAAAAAAAAAAAGTTAGTAACTCAAGATTAAAAAGTTGATTAAATATCATCATATTAATTACTTTTGAAATTAATGAAATATTTAATTAAGCATTACAAATTTTAAATAGTCAGATTTACCATAGATGTATAGACTTTGTTACACTTTATTGGAACTTGGAATTTTATCAAGGGTGCAATTAAATTCTATTAAAGATAGTATATTAATTACTTAGGTTTAATCTTCAAACTCTTTTAACAGTGTAAATAAATTTAATTATATCAACTTTATTAATGTTATATTAAATGATAACTAAGACTTAGTATAACAAGTTGGTTAAACTTTTATTTGTTTAATTCTTATCTCAAGATCTGATTAGCACTAAGAACCTATTAGGTGATTTAACTAACTAAACCATGAAACTTATTTCATTGGTTGAGGGATGTTGACATGTGGTCATGATTCCCCATGACCCTATTAGCTACTCTTATTACTAGAACAACCTAACTCACTAACTATGTAAACATTGTAACCAGTTAGTAAACTTGGAATCCTCATAATTGAAAACAACACTGTATTTATCGCTTTAAAAAAAAAAAAAATTTGTTGCATTTTTAGACGTAAGTTTTCAGCATGAAATTTTGGTATCAGAGCTAGGTTCAATAATAGGAACCTTGCAAAACATTACTCTTCACCTAGGAGTTATTCTATTTGGGTAGAAAACCCTTAGTTATGCTATTAACATGCTGAAAATAAACAAGATTGAGGATGTGTCCTCTTGACATGTGTGATGCAGGGCGAGAGGCAGAGATTCTAGAAGGGATTAGGAACCCCCTACTGAATATACTTCAACCCTCATCCTGATACTCTAGGGACAATTATTTGGAGCCATGTACCTAACAGAGACCATATTCATATGTTGGGATCAAAATGTTATGTTCTCTAATATAAGATGTCATAGATGCGAAGGGTCACACTTGTAATGTAAACTACATATGAACTAATGTCTGGGTTCCCTATTGTGGAAATTTTCAAGTACCTTTTTTGAACCAATCTAAGTAACACCTTCTTGGACAGATGAATTTCTTATATGAGCACCTCTTCCAAGTACCTGAAACTACTTGGTTGTTGTATTTCAATAGGTGTTTGAGATTTTAGTGAGCAATTGTGAATGTGTTAACAATTGTGGTAGTGATGCCATAAGTTTTATCTTTATGGCTTGCATATCTATGTCAACCCCTTATTGGTTGTAGTGTAAATAAGGCTATGAGTAGCTCTCTTTCTTATGTTTCCATGCATGGATAGTATTGTTTATTGGTATCCTTTCATGGTTAGAGGGACTACTGATTTAATCTTAATGAGGTGTGATGCATTGCACCTACTTTGTTATTGTATTAGTATGAGTGGTATAAAATGAAACCAAGTTGCACTTGGGCACCTTAAATTCTAGCATTGTTTTGATTTCTTCTATAGAGAGATGTGTGTTTATTTCTAAGAGAGATACTTAATAGGATGGAAAGGTGTTTACCTATGGTGGTAGGTCATTTGGGTTATCTATCATTCTCTCTGGAATGATTGGTAGACTTAATCTATGGGAAAGAGACATGTTATGGAATAGATGTGTGAAAATCCCTAGGGGATACTCCTATTCAAGGCCTCATGTGTTCCTAACATCCTTTCCTTGTGACCTTAGTTTTATCATGCATTGAGTACAATGGGACCCTTTAGCATGATGGAATGATTCTTCTTGTGTGGAGTAGGGTTCGTTACCAAAGCCTTAGAGTTTTAAACCATTGAATCTCATTGGTACTTGTATAGTAAGTTGTACTCCAATTATGGGAAGAAATCTGGAAATTGTTTGTCAACCTTTTATGTAGGTCAGTGAGCACCCCTCCTCTGAGAGACTTCATAATTTATGTTGTAACCTTGTAATGATTCTTTGACATAGGGAAAGTCTCCCATGTGTGTGCAAGATAAAGGAAACTTGTATTGGTCAATACTATACTATCTAACAATGGTACTATACGCACCTATCTAACAATGGTACCATACTTACCTGTACAATGTGTTCCCTAAGGCTACTAAGTAGTGTTTCCCTCAGAATGTTTGGTCGATACTCCCTCTTATGTGTTCAATTTCAATTGCATTGTTATGTGAATGATCTTCTTCATTTATTTATTTTCTTAGTGGAACTGTCCACATGTTGTGTGGGCTAGCATCGTTTTCATATTCTTGTGATTAGAATTGGTCACCATCTTTTGTATCTATTTATTTATGACAATTGTCACATTGGATTTATTGTTGAAATGAGATCACTTTTAAATTTATTGTTGGAATTTAATTTCACCAATTGGAACTTTTAATTTTTGATCATGGTGACTATTTTGAATGTTTTTCTTATGCTGGCGAGTCCTATGTTTTGTGATTCTACCAATCCCAATGTGGGCCTTTGATAGTGTGTATGAGGGAGAACATTAAGGAGGACCTACTATTTTTCCTTGTTGAGTAATACTAAATTTAGGAGCTAGGTCCTCAACTCTTTTTTTATGGTATAGAAGGATTGGTAATTCTTTTATACCTATAAGGGAGTACCTAACAGTTTTATGTTAATGCATGGTGGCGCAAGCTATGCCAAACATGAGAATTAAATTTGGCCATGAGTGGGAGTGCATACCACATTATGTGAATTTTTTTTGGTAATTATGTACCATAAAAGGACTCTAGTGACATGAATTATTACTTGTAACAATAAAGAATAATTGTATGTTTCAACTACCTCTATTGGGTAGAAAGTGGAAACAGTGTATAAATGCTTCCCCAAATGAGGACCTTGTATACATTAATTGGTATTGGTCAAGTATCGAAAACCTGGTGTTAGGATTCTAGCATCCATGCTCCATGGATTTCTTTTTTTCCCTTGATGTGAGTTAGGGCTTGTGATGTACCCTTCTAGTAGAAATACTATGATGAATAGTTGGGAACGATGTAGTTCTCTCGTGAGTTTGACCCCTATGGTGGGCCTTGATGATCCTATGATGATGTAATGATTAAACCATTAAATTCAATTATAGATATGATTAAGTATTAATTAGGTTCCCTTTAACTCTTGGTGAGACTCTATGTTAGAGGTTTGAGGTACCAGAGGATAGATTGGTAAGAGCCATTCCTAGCAGTAGGGTGGAGGAGTACAAAATCTCTTAGGGATAGATTACCCTCTTTTGAGTTGGTGCGAAGATGGAAGTAAGAGGATGTTTGTTTTATATATCCATTGCCACCTTCTATAAGGTAAGACTGGGATCTAGTAGGAAAATCATCATGTTCCCTAGAATGAAAGATCTCTCAACACCAACAGTGCACATTTCTCCTACATTAGGGAGATTCAGTTGTGCCCTATTTATTCCATCAAATGGAAGGAGTGCATTTGATCTCTAAGTTGGTAAGCATTCTTGTGCTCTAGAGAAAACCTTATTGTGTGTATTTTGTTCAGGACACCCAGTTTGGGGAGAGTTTATGAGATTATAATGGGTTGTAAGGGGTGCTCCAAGTGAACATGGTAGTACCTTACTACTAATCTATATAATTATGAAAATATTTTTTGAGTTGATAACTCAAAAGTTCATAACATTATGAACAAAGAAGGAGCTGGGAGGAAAATGTTTACCTTTGGATGCCCCCTAATTAAGTAGTGAGGATTACGATGTGGCTTGGATGAATGAGACCTTAGAGTATGTGTTTTATTGCTTGCATTGTACCTTGAGTATTTGACTATGTCAATATAATGGAGCTCTTTTGGTGTGCTATAGATTCCTAAGCTCATATTAGGCTGAAGGGTTAGGAGCAGATAGGTTCAGAGATGGCATTAAGGCAACCTAATTTTGTGTACTCACATTTGGTTTAGATATAGTCACCGCACCTTGATGAGCTACCTTTTGTTGGTGCATTGACTTCCAAGAGTAATCCTAGTCATTGGGGGGATGATGTAGAGCCTCCCTCATTTCCATTTTATGATTGACATTCTGAGAGGTGTAGATTGAGTTATTATTACAGTATGACCAAGTAGTACCCTTGTGAGATTGTACCTGAGGGTGATCTATGTCTACTTGATTTAGGTGAACTGCCTTAGAATTAGGATGCATTATAAAATCCTTCTAAGATAGGACAATTTGAGATGAGTTTTTGAAGTTTTTTAAATCTTGTGAAAGGTTTTTATGTGAATTCAATATGATACATTATATATTTATACCTTATTGGATCACATTGGATTAGATCATTTGGACTCTAGATGAACAATATCTTATGATACTTATGATGATTAGTTTTATGATACAATTATGGTTTTTCATTTATGGCTATTTGGATTTAATGAATATGCGGTGGATTATATATGCTTAGGTGATTTATTAGGAAATTGTGATTTGATTTGGTTATGATGCAATGCAATTTCTATTATGAAACAAAAGTTAAATGCTTAAATGATGTTATAAATGCATATGATATTAGGAGTTAAATTGAGGTTGTGGACATTTTCTAAAAGTTTCATATAATATATATTTTATTATGATGTATGTTATATTTTCTTGGTCTACTGATATTTGGATTTAGTGTACAGGGAATAAGAACATGGTATTAAAATCAGGTAACCAAACCTAGGTCTATGTGAAATTTAGTGAAATCCAAGGTTGTGTCTAATGAGAGACAAGACCTCGTTGTATCATGCTTAATTTTGTAAACATAAATGTGTGCTTGATTGTAGTTATTTTAAAATTGTAAATTGTATATTTAATTCTCATTTGAAATGTGCCCAAGTGGATATTATCATGTGTCTAGTGATGTGTAAATGTGTGTGTGTCACTTGAAACTTATATTGTGTACATGTTTCCATGAAATTTCAACTTGAGGATTGGGTGCCCACCTATCTAGGTAAGTACCATAGAGAATCCCCTTGTGAACTCCTTGGTAAGGGAGCTTGAGGTATTGTCTATTCACTTGAATTTCGTGGTTTTTGTTTTAGTGGAATTTTTGGAGGTTAGAAAGATACCTAGGGGTGTGTTTGGGCCATTTTTAGGAAGCCCACTTGGTATACCTATGGGTAAGGGTCACCCTTAGTTGACCAAAGACCCATCCAAAAGTTAGATTTTTAAGATTGAAAAAAATCAACTTTTGTAAGCATGGTCTTGGTTAGATAACCCTTCCTTTTTGGTGCAAAGGCTTGGTTCACTTTTTGAGTTACCTTTTTAAGAATCTATTTTTAGTAGGCTTGTAAGAAGCTTAGGGAAGGAAAACAAACTAGAAACTTACCTTTTCCAAAGAGTACTTTAGAGGTCCTTTTACTTGAGACTCTCCATGGTTGAGAGTTGAACACCCACTCTCTATCTTTGATATATTGCTAGTTTTGGACAAGATTGCGATAAGGACTAAGGAAAGAGGGGGATCTTCATCAAATTGCTTCCTTAAGCTTGGATCTAGGTTGGTGGCACTAACATTTTTTGCTTGTTGCATTCACTTGTTTTTCATATTGGTAGTAGCATTATGTTGGTTTGCAAATTTCTTGATGTAAGGAATCCTTTCATGTTATGATATGTATTGTGATGGAGATTTTGAGTTTGATTTCTTTCTTGAAATGTGATTTTTCTTTGTGTTGAGATTGATTTTTTTTTGTCAATGGGAATCTCAAGGTCCACTCACCCTTGGGAGGGAAGAGTAGCCTTGTGGGTGATGTTATAGTGACAACCCATGGGTGTAGAGTGATGGACTGGATGATGTGATGGACTTCTCTACAAGGTAAGATGCCAAATGTGGTTCACAAATGAACTACCCTTGCAAAGGCACAATGGCTCAAATAGACCCAATACAACCAAGGTTACCCTAGGTACAAACTAATGGTGGATTGATGTATATGGGGTGTATGTGGACATATCAAAGTAGTTTTATGTTTTCAATACCCACCCAACTCTCCTAGCCTTCAATTCTTCACCAAACTGTCACTAGGCCTAATAGCCTTCCTTGTACCCCTGCAGTGAGAGTAATTTGCCATTAGGCTTAGATTTTCCCAAAGAACTAAACAAAAATTTGTATTTTTGGATACTCTTTATCTCATTCTACAACATATCAAAAGAAAACTAGTGGCTCCTTTGGACCATATGTGACTGTCCTCACACTATGGCTTAAAAAGTGTATAAAAGACCCCAATTTACAAAGAAACTATATCATAAACACGTCTCCATTGTCCCAAATCTTTTTAAGTGACCTCAAATGACCCAAAACATCTAAATCCAAAAGGAATTAGACCCATCCCATAAGGAAACCCTAAAGCCCCCAAATTAGTGACTTCAAACCCTTAAATCTAGGGCCTCACCAATCTCGATCATCCACACTCTTCCTGGACCAATTTTTGGTTGTTTCACCATTCATAATACCCTAAAATACTTTTCCAATAATAAAAACACTATTTCCTTAAGCCCGATCTCTTGCTGCTATAGCTTAGCCATCAATTTCACTTGAAACCCTCCTCCAAATCAACTTGTGATCACTTCATTCCTCAAATCTCTACAAGAATCAGTATTAGAAATTATGATACATGGTTATTATATTCCTTCCATGTATTATAGGCCTTTTATTCCATGGAAAGGATCAAGGTATGGAAAACTAACTACAAAATGGATAAAAACTTAACAAAATTAGATTTTTAACTTGCTGGAAATGAAAGTATAGTCATAGAAAATGACTTTAAATGTATTAGAAAGGACATATAAATGATCTTAGATTACTTAATATTCCAAAATAAACCAAATACTTAAAAAAAGTAATGTTTAAACCATCCAAAATGCATAGAACATTCAAATTGTAGATTTAAACTTATTTTTTATTGATATTGTTGTTGCAGTCTGTACACTCCAGCCACCACACATGAACAATGGAGTTTAAATTAGAAATAAGAATCCAAATATTAACTTACCCAACCTATTTAAATCAATTTGGAGGATTAGGTAAGTGTTTTTAAAATAGAAACTTTATTTCCCTCCTAAATGGCTATTAGTCGTTACTTTTCAAATATTTGAATTTTTAAACTTTAAAAATGCTTTTAAAGCTTTGTAATTTGAAAACTAAGAACTCAAAAGGTTTTCAAACACCTAGGATACTTATTCAAAGCCAAACTAAACCCTTAGAAACTACTAAAAAACATTGGGACACTAATGGTCCAAATTACATTCATTTAATCCTTTCATGATATAACTTATTCTTAATAAGCAAATGCAATTTCATGACATCAAAACATTATAGGAGCCAATACACCATAGTTGATTTGATTTTCATCACCTAGGATCCCTCTGATCTCCTTGGACCTCTTATTTCCATTAGTTTCCCTCCATTCCTTCATGGTCTTCATGTTCTTCATGTTGGTCCTTGGTGCTCCTGCACCATACTCCCCACCAACACTAAAATGCTTGTCCCAAGACTTGTGTGGCCTAAAGGACCTCTAAAATTTAGGTGTGAAGTAATCCTTAGAGTTATCTTCCTTCTCTCACCTTTCCAACCTAGATTCACACAGAATTTCTTAAAACAAAAACATGTTTTTTTCTACCTGCCCTTGGGATAGACAGTAAGAGGGTTGGAATTTCTCCTCCTTTGACCCACTCCATGGCTTAGATCTCTGATCTAACATATCTTCCCCCTTTCTTTTCTCTAACTACATCATATGACACTTTATGGTCCCAACTTGCACAAAGGCTAGGTCCCAAAGCTCTCCTCCTTTAGGACTATCATAGTAGCCTCTTGACTGTACTTTCTCATCCTGCTTCCATCCAGTATCATACTTAACCTTCTTTGCTACCTCCTTCCCAAAACACATAAGTATTGGTTCTTCTTGGTACCTCATTAATGATTGCAACTCATATCTCTTTCCTTCATGGTGAAAAAATTACTTATTGTTGAATCCATCATGAATAAATTTCCTTCACCATGGCCAAGACGTGCCTAAGATCAAATGTCCACAACTCATATCCAAAACATCACACAATACCCTATCTCTATACTTGCCAACTGAAAATTCAATCATGACTTGAGTACTAACCAACAAATTCTGATTCACATTTACCCAAGTAGCATAATATGGCTTAGGATGTAGAAATGGTTTAAATTTAACTTTCTCACAACCTCATGAGATACAACATTCTGACTTGATAATGAGTCTATAACGAGTCTACATACTTTACCTTGGATTAAGAAATTTTATTTGAATATGCTCACTTGTGGATTCCATGGTTGTCCTCTTCCCATCAATAAGCATTCTCCATCCTCTAGTTGAATGACAATGGGATCTTTCTTCTCTTCTATCTTTGTGTCTTTTTCCATCAAGTTCACTCTCTTGTCCCTACCATTGTCCTCATTCCATTTAGAACATATAAAGGACTGATGAACCACTTCATTGCAAGTAAAGCATCTCCCTGTGAACATCTCATTTCCTCTTCCTCCACTTCTTCCTCCCCTCTATCCTCCTCTTGTCTCTGATATGTATGGCTTGTCTTTGTCATTGTGACTCTAAAAATCAGTGGTACCTCTACCTCCTCTTCCCCTCATAGAAGATCCTCCGCTTGTGCTATTCTGCTTCTCATGCCTTCTCCTTATCTTCTCTTCAGTCTTCATGGCTAATTGATAGCATTCAACAATTTTCCTTGGGGTAGTAAGACTAAGTTCATCCTAAATGTTGAACCTTATCCCCCCCATGTACTCTGTAATCTTTCTTCCACTTCTTCATGCCCTGTTCATATATCCAACTTGTGGAACTCCTCAGTGTACCTCTGGAAATCCATATCCTTTTTGTCTAAAAGATCTCATCTTCTTGTATAAATGCACTCTATAATCATTTGGAGAAAAAAATTCCTTCATCTTCTCCATCATAATATACCAAGATGTGATCTTGGGTTTCCCATTCTTCCATCTCTCTTCCTAAACACAATCCCACCACAATAATGCATGTCCCTTCATCCTGGACTTTGCAATCTTCACTTTATCCTTCTCCTCTATAACTTCACAGTCAAAGCAATTTTCAATTCCACTAAACCAATCTATTAGTTCTTCATCATCCATCTTCCCTCCATACATTGGTAAGTCTTTCCTTACCTTTGAATCTCCATTCTTTATAGCTTTCACCAACTTAGCCATCCTCTCATCCTCAATGTCTAATTGTTCTTCCTCTTGGGGTACTTCTTCTTCTCCTTCTTCTTATTCCTCATCCAATTTGATGTTATTGTCTCTCTTCTATAGTTCTTAGAGTATCTTCATCACGGTCCTCATCATTCTATCCTTTTCATGGTTCTCTTTCTCTCTTTGATTCAATGTTTCTTTCAACTTCCTATTGTCTGCCAACTACTCCTTGACTATCCTGGCCAATTCTATGTTTTTCATCCTTGTAGGAAACTCCTCCTCTCCTTTAGACAAATTGCATAATCTACTTTTGCTCTGATAGCACTTGATGCACTAGATGATGTGATGGACTTCTCTTCAAGGTAAGATGCCAAATTTGGTTCACAAATGAACTTCCCTTTCAAAGGCACAATGGCTCAAATAGACCTAATACAACCAAGGTTAACCTAGGTACAAACTAATGATGAATTGATTTATATAGGGTGTATGTGGACATATCAAATTGGTTTCAAGGTTTCAAGACCCTCCCAACTCTCCTAGCCTTCAATTATTCACCAAACTATCACTAGGAATAATAGCCTTCATTGTAGCCCTATAGGGAGAGTAATTTGCCCTTAACCTTATTTTTTTTTTGGATACCCTTTATCCCCTTCTACAACATATTAAAAGGAAACTAGTGACTCCTTCGGACCATATGTGACTGTCCTCACACTAAGGCTCAAAAAGTGCATAAAAAGACCCCAATTTACAAAGCAGCTATAACATAAACATGTCCCCAATGTCCCAACTCTTGGGAAGTGACCTCAAATGACCCAAAACCTATAAATACAAAATTAATTAGACCCATCCCATAAGGAAACCCTAAATTAGTGACTTCAAACCCTTAAATCTAGAGCCTCGCCAATCTCGACCATCCACACTCTTGCTAGACCAATTTATGGTTTATTCACCATTCATACCACCCTAAAATACTATTCCAATAATAAAAATGATATTTGTGTAAGCCCAATCTCTTGCTAATATACCTTAGCCATCAATTTCACTTGAAACCCTCCTCTAAATCAACTTGTGATCACTTCATTCCTCAAATCTCTGCAAGAATCAGTATTAGAACTTATGATACATGGTTATTATCTTCCTTCCATGTATTCTATGCCTTTGATTCCATGGAAAGGATCAAGGTTTGAAAAACTAACAACAAAACAGATCGAAACTTAACAAAATTAGTTTTTTAACTTGCTAGAAATGACAGTACAGTCATAGAAAATGACTTTCAATGCATTGGAATGTACATACAAATGATCTTAGATTTCTTAATATTGCAACATCAACCAAAGACTTAAAACAAGAAGTGTTTAAACCATCTAAAATGCATAGAACATTCAAATTGCAAATATAAACTTGTCTTTTATTGATATCATTGTTGCAGTCCGTACACTCCAGCCACAATGTGTGAACAATAGAGTTTCAATTACAAATGCACATCCAAATATTAACTTCCCCAACCTATTTCAATTGGTTTGGAGGATTAGTTAAGTTTTTTTACAATATAAACTCTATTTCCCTCCTAAATGGCCATTAATCATTACTTTTCAAATATTTGAATTTTTAAACATTAAAAATGCTTTAAAACCTTTGTAATTTGAAAACTAAGAACTCCAAAGGTTTTCAAACACCTAGGAGACTTATTCAAAGCCAAAATAAACCCTTAGAACCTCCTAAACAATATTGGGACACTAATGGTCCAAAATACATTCATTTAATCATTTCAGGATATAACTGATTCTTAATAAGAAAATGTCATTTCATGACATCAAAACATTATAGGAGCCAATACACCATAGTTGATGTAATTTTCATAACCTAGGATCCCTTCAATCTCCTTGGACCTCTGATTTCCATTAGGTTCCCTTCATTCCTTCATGGTCTTCATGTTGGTCCTTGGTGCTCCTGCACAATAGAGTCTCTCCTCAAGGATGAGAAGGAGAAAACATGGAGTATGGGCTCCATGAAATCAATACAATTTTTATTTTGGGGGTCACAAGGGAGTTGTTTATGAATTGAAGAATTGGGGGGTATAAGGAATTTTTTGTGCAATTGGAAGGAGATGAGAAGATGTTTTTTGATGCCTTGTCAAGGTTGTTTTCCTTCTATTTTGGATGGCTTTCTCCCCTTCGGTACTTCGTCCAATTCACCCCATTGAAGGTTCAATATGTGACTCATTGTGACAGCCACGGTTGGGATATTTTTGTGAGGGTGACCTATTAGAGGCCTAGGCTGAGTGGTGAGGTTCCCATGGTATTGAAAACTTTCTTTTGCAGATTTTTGTTGCACTTGCACTCATGAAGAGATGAAGAGAAAGCTTAGAATAAAGGAAATATGCTCATTTTGTAATATTGTCTATGTAATAGCCTTTATGGATAAAGTGTGAAATCTTGTTTTGGATAGGAGGAAGGAAATGTTTGAGTTCTTTAAAAGTAGTAGATTTAAAAAAAGAGAGATAAATTATGCCTTTTTTAACATTTTTGTTATGTAATGGCCTATGTGTTGGAGGTTATAAAATTTGCTTAAAAGGAAGAGAAAAGCCATGTAAATTTTATGTAGATTAGATTAAAGGGATATTGTAAGAGTTGAAGGAAATTCCTTTATGTGTCGATGAATCTTAGTAAGAATATTTGGAAAATTTATAGGCTCTTCTCATTTTTTGCTCTCTTTCATAAAACTACTTGAAGAAAAAAAAATGAGGCTTTAGATTTCATGTAAAGAATGTAGATAGAAAACAATGTAAGTTTCCCATTTTAGTAAAAAATGAGATCTTTATATGCATATGTTTTAAAGGTTAAATTTTTCCCCATTTACATGAATAAGTAATCTCTATAATTATTTTAGCTCTGGAAAAAGAGTCAAATAAGAAAATATGCGAATTTCTTCTTGTTTTCATAAATACAAATGAAATATATGTTTCCAAATGAACTAGTATGTATGCTTATATATATTTTGTTACTTTGAAAACTGAATTCCTTAAGGTCCATATAGATGTACTAACTCTATTTATTATTATTTTTATTTATTTACAATATGTGTGTGTGTGTGTGTGTGTGTGTGTGTGTGTGTGTGTGTGTGTGTGTGTGTGTGTGTGTGTGTGTGTGTGTGTGTGTGTGTGTGTGTGTGTGTGTGTGTGTGTGTGTGTGTGTGTGTGTGTGTGTGTGTGTGTGTTTGTGTGTGTGTGTGTGTGTTGTGGACCAAAAAGGGGGGTATAAGTGGACACATTTTTCCTTAAATCAGGTAAACTTTAACTTGGAACAAAATTTTGAGGACCATGCACTCAAAATAATAAGATGTGTTAAAAATCAAAATTGTAGTACTCTAAATCTAGTTTCTAGAACACTACTTTTTTATTAAAAACTGATAAGATTAAGAGGAGCAAGTCTCGCACGCACGAAAGAAAGTTCCTAATTTATTTGGAAAAACATAACGTAGCTGTTTCCATGCGCGCTACAAAAGGTATAGTTATATTCAGTATTTTTAAACCCCTTTGGTAGGATGATAGGGAAGAGTGATATCTAGAAGTTCTGTATTTTTTTTTAATTTTATGATGAGTATTTTTTTTCTGTGATTTTTTGAAATGATCGCATCCTGAAATTTTGTACCTATTCATGCATTGGGCATAACTTGCATCAAAATAATCGAAAATATTTTTTTTTTAAAGTGTATAGAATAAAGTGTAGAACAATAATATGTAATTTATTTCTAATTTTATTTGGTATATCAAAAGTTATTAAAAAAATGGTAGACATGTCTATGAGGACAATTAAGACACTGGTAAAGAAAATTAAATTTTACTATGCGAATGTTGTCCAAAAATAGAAAAATTTATATGGTTAGAAAGCTAAGAAGACATATGAGATTATCATGAAAATTATAAAGCTACCTAGTTGACAAATTGATAAACTCAATAATTCATCTTACAAGATGAAAAACATCTTAAAGAACAAATTAGGAAGGATAATGAGCCTTCAAGCCTTTGGGTCATTTTTCATGCCTCTTCCCGAGCCATAACCCGATCGAGTTTCTAAATTTAAAATAACCCAATTGGGTTCTGAAAAGAAAAAAATTACTTCAAAACCCAATCGGGTTTTCAAGAAGTAAGAACTATTCATTTTATTCTACATAACCTCAGCCGTTTATGAAGAAACTAAAATAGGATTTTCTTCCAGAAGCCATATCTTGAGAGAGAGAGAGAGAGAGAGAGAGAGAGAGAGAGAGAGAGAGAGAGAGAGAGAGAGAGAGAGAGAGAGAGAGAGAGAGAGAGAGAGAGAGAGAGATAT
>MU224776.1:3405547-3428236 GCA_018584345.1 Thuja plicata | reverse complement strand
GAACTAGGATTTCAGATTGACAGAGGGAAATAGAGGAGAGGTAAAAATGGAAATGGATTTCATTTGAAGTTTGGATAATACCCCCTTACCCTAATTTTTATTTAGGGTTAGGGCATATCAATTTTTTTTAAAAGAACAATCTTTAAATTTTTAATTGATTGAATTTCAAAGTTGAGTGGCTTTAAAATTTTTATTGTTTTAATTTCAAAGTTGAGTGGGGAAGATTTTTGTGAGATTTATTTCCATGTTTTTCTTAGAAAATGACCTTGTGAATAATAGTTTCCCTATTAAAACTAACATTATATGTTAAGCATAGATTAATTTAATTAAGTTATTTCAACAAGCAAAACATTGAGTGATTTTATTTTATTTAAAAGCATTAGTTTTCATTTAATGTAATTATTTATTTAGTGGGGTGAATAAGGAATGTTAATTTGTTTAATGAAATAAATGCTTATTAGACTAACCTAGATTATTTTATTAACTAAATATTTAAATATTAATCTTTTTAAATGTTGGCCATTATAATCTTCCTAGACGAATTTGATAATTAGTGAGCATTTTAGTAGTAATTAAGTGTTTAATGTATTATCAAGCTAGGCGTTAGAAGGTAGAGGTAAATTGGATTATTAAATTAATGACTAGTTGTTCTATATTAACCTTAATATATGAGGGTTTCTTCACTAAATCATTAATTAATTCAATTCAATTAAACACAGGTAAGATTTACTTAAATGATTAATTTATTGAATTTTAAATGAATATGATTATAAGCTCGTGGAGTGGACTTAATTAAATTTTTTAATAAACACATGATAATGTATTTGAATGTTTAATATTATATTTAGAAGATTATGATAAGGCAATTATTGTTTGCGATTAAGTTAAATTCAAAAAAAAGTTACTAACTTAAGATTAAAAAGTTGATTACATATTGTCGTATTAATTACTTTTAAATTTAATGAAATATTTAGTTAAATATTAGAAACTTTAAATAGTCAGATTTACCATAGATGTATAGACTTTGTTACTCTTTATTGTAACCTGGAATTTTATCAAGTTTGCAATTTTAATCTATTAAAGATAATATATTAATTAATCCTTTCATCTTCAAACTCTACTAACAGAGTAAATAAAATAAATTATATCAGCTTTATTAAAGTTATATTAAATATTAATTAAGACTTAGTATAATGAGTTGGTTAACCGTTTATTTGTTTAATTCTTATCTCAAGATGCGATTAGGGCTAAGAACCTATTAGGTGATTTAACTAATTAAACCATGAAACTTATTTCATGGGTTAAGGGATGTTGAAATGTCATCATGATTCCCCTTGACCCTATTAGCTACTCTTGTTACTAGCATAATCTAACTCACAAACTATGTAAACATTATAGTTGGTTAGTAAAATTAGAAACCTAGTAACTGAAAAACAACACTGCATTTATTGCTTTTCAAAAAAAAATGTTGTGTTTTTAGACGTAAGTTTTGGGCATGACATCATGCAACAGAATATTAAATTGTTTGTGTCTTATCTCTTCAAAGGGATTATTTAATTTGCTATTTTAATTTTTTTTTATTAAGGTAAAAGTAGGTTTTGAAGGGGCCCTGAAACCCTATACAAGAAGATTTTAGAAGGAATCTGAAAACCCAAAAAAGTGAAATGTTGCTAAAGGAATGACATTATAAAACCATCAGCCCCCAACCAGCACACAGACAATAGCTAACAAATATAGAACATAAAACAACCCAACTGCCCATAAAACAACAAGAAAGGTCGAGGCCTTACATTAGGAAGGGTTAATAGTTGTTTGAAAGATCCCAAAAGTTATAACCATGGTTTTGACATGGAACCCAGAAACCTCAGAAACATGACCCGTCCCAAAACCTGCCAATAACCTTAATCAAAAACCCCCAGCTACCAGCATGGGCCCTTGAAATTTTTTAGCATCCATCTGCCAAGTCCTGCCAGAAGCCAACAAGAAAAAAACACCCAAAGAACCTAAAAGAGGGACAAATCCCTCATCCACCGCTTTAGGATCAAGGCTAATTCCCAAAAACATGGGATCTTGCATAAAAATATTAACACTCTAAATACTTGCAGAGACAAACTAATTGGGGAGAGGTATAGGAAGAAGATACCACCAGCTCGCCTCCACCAAAGACATTCTCCAGTATTAAAATAACCCCATAAAACAAAGCACTCAACCGCAGCAAGAGAGTGCTCATTAGCCAGCCAGATCCAACCATCCATCATGTAGCTAAAGGATAGAGGACACCACTTGCGCCCTCCATAGAATTTCATCCAACAAACATAGACCACCTCCATAGGCTATGCATCTTCCACCTCAATAGGAGTGAAGGATGAAGGGAGTAGGAGCACAGAGATTCTCCACTAGCAATAAAAAAAGCACAAAACCCCACTTAATAGGGGTATAATCCATTTCTATAGGAGTATGGATTGGAAGAATGTGACCAAAGAAAAATATTGCCACTAGGGAGACATCCCGCCAAACCACCCTGTAAGAGAAATCATTTGTGGATAAGGGTGAAACAAGAACAAAGGTCACAAACCTAGAAGAACATAAATAGGAAAAGCCATCCTAGATGGAGTCCAAACTAGAAGAATCAACTGCTTTAGATAAATCCTTACAACATCCTTGACCCTCAAGCATCCCCTATGGCTTTGCATAAATCCTGTTAGGTCTGAACCCATTCTCCATGAATCTATACCCCACTCCAAAAGAAGGGCCACTCAACATTAGAATACCATGTGAGCCAGAAACAAAATAGAGAGTAGATATAAAACTTGAGCTCCCCACTTCCCAATGCCCAACACAAAGACCATCATAAGTGATGGTCTCCAACTTCTTGACCCCCTAAGAAAAGTAGGCACAAGTAAAGACACCCCAAAAATGAGGTCCCCTTCAAGCATGGCAAAGACCACACGCAAGGCAGACAAGGATCCCCTCATAGCCCATCCCCACCATATTTATCACTATCATCTTTTCCATCTGCTTCTTCCTCTTCTACCCCTGCAAAGACCCCGACCAAAACCCTAGCTCCAGCTCTAGCTCTGTGAGACATATTCTCTCTTTTACGCTTGGGGATTTTTGTTATGTTTTAATTTTTTATATGATCTTATAGCTTGTTTAATTTGTTATGAACGTGGGAGTTGTAATTATGTGAAGAATAATCATTTCGCCTAGGTAGGTTTATTTGCATAAGGGAAAGTTGTTTAAAGCTAGTATAAAAAATGATCTATAATAACATGTTACCATAAATTTAAAATAAATGTTCTTTTATAAAGTCTTTATTAATGAATTTAGTCGCAACTTTTAATGATTTGAGTAATTGAGTTATTTAAAAAGGATTATAATTATAATTATAATATAATTCAATACTGATAATCATAATAATAAAAAAAAATTTATAAAATAAAGTTTAAAACTAACATGTTATTCAGTTTATTTAAACTAGATTATATTATTGAATTAATTCACATGTTTTAAATATCTACGATATAATAGAAATCTAAAGTTTGATATGATCTAATTATTGTTTGTTATATTATAAGGGAATTATATTATTAATTAAAATGCATTATATACTTATACAATATTTAACGCAATTATTAACGTCATATTGATTAAATTTTAGATAATAAACTTATGAAGGGTGAAAGTGAAAAAAAAATAGTAGGCATTAATATAGCTAGCTTATTAAACATCTGATTAAACTCAAAGAGGTCTTGTTAAACCCTTTATTAAATTATAAATAATTAAACTTTAATGATTGAACCTAATGAAGGGAAGTTACCCTAGGTAGACCCCAAAGGGGTACAACCCCATCAAAGGATGTTGACAAGTCAACCATGGATGGGGAGTTACCCACATGGTCACTACTTGTCACAAGTGCCATCATTTTCTTTTGAATATACCTGATTACCCTTGAAATTTAATTCTAAGCCAACAAATTTGTAACTACACTAGTAAACATGTAAATAAATTACCTTATCAACATGCAAACATTAGTTAATTTAGCATGTTTAGAAAAAAAATTGTTGGTGTGTTTTTGGCCTTCAATTTTGGGCATGAGATTGTTTATGTATTAGAGTTGGTGCACATTTTATTAGCTGAAAAAAAATACTGTCATCTTTTAGTAGTTTGATGTCTTGTCATCCCAAATTGCCTATCAAGGCATTACAATTGTTCTATCTACCATTCTTGATGTTACTTCTCTTGCGTGTTTCTCACATTCACTAAACACTACAAACCGAGATTATGGGGCAGGAGATATGCTTTACTAGCTCCTCTTCTGCAATGGATTCTTTGTGTTTTGTTTTTTATTGCGACATTCTTCCCCGTGATGTTCTCATTTTTATATGTTTTTTTTAGATTTATTTAGACAAATCTTATTTCTTTGTTTGTGCAAGGTGATAAAGGACTCAACCTATTGCGACATTCCTCTATTTGTATCTCATTTCTTTTATATGTTTTTATATGTTATATCGTATATGTACTATTGTTCATAAATGTCCCTTTGTGTTGTCTAATTAGGGATGATGCCATATGGTATCTACCTATACTTTTTGGTCTCCATGATTCCAACCAAAAAAAACTCTTCTTTATGACTCTTATGTGATATTCTTTGATTGTGATTTTACTTTTGGTACCTTTGGGGAATGATGACATTTAATTTTGTTATAATAATTCATATATTATCATATGCTCGTATTGTTGCTTGATTTATTAGATCCATTTTGTTTTCTCAATTGTTATGTGTTTTATTTCCCTTGGTTCATCCTCTCATGGGGGCATCTGATAGTGGAAACATACTAAGAGAGAGAATTGTTAGTAGTGATAGATAGGAAAATGAGAGAATAAATGAGAGTGATAAGAATAAATATTGATTGGAACTTAAATTTATTTTTAACTAGCTTCAAATTCAAAATTTATTTGAGCAATTCATTTCATCATTTAGCCGCTTTAATTATAAAAAAATGAAATACCATCATACCTAGCTATTAAAGATTTAGGAACAATGATGTTTTTTGCATTTTAACAAGCACTCTGAATAGACAAGGAATGTGGATTGATAAATCTAGGTCGAGCATTAATATTTGAGGTATGCGCAGTGCATCACAACTGAATTATCTTTTGCAAGGTCTAAAATTAAATATCGCATGTGGTTGTGAAGTCTCTTACCAAAGACACCCAAAAAGATATTTTAAGATTTCTCAGCCAACATCCCACAAACAATAGACAAAAATATACATCATGAACCATCACGTCATCTCTAATCACTTATGTAAAATCATGAAGATGAATAAGAACATGACTTGCAAATATGAAGACATAATAAGACCAACTCAACTCAACAAGTTAGTATCCATATTGATTATGTGTTTGTATTTTTCTCGTAGTTTGCACATTGATTTTTTGTTATTTTGTCGATGCTCTCAGATGAAGTATAGGGTACCCCATGTAAGAATTCTTCATATGGTTTTGAGTGTTCCATTCCTTGTCTAAAATAACATGACTATTTTGAAAAAAAATACTATGTTGTGGGACTTTATTTATAGATGAGACAGTTTGATCAATTTGACTAAGGACATGCTGATGAGTTTGACTGTTTTGACCAAGTTTTTCTAAAGCTCTGACTTGTTCTATGATGTCATTCAATGTCTGTTTTAAAAATGCAAAAGAATTGAATTGATATGTGAAGGATATTTATTACAAAATTCTCTCATCTTTAAATTTTTTTTTCTCCCTCTAATAAAAAATGTTTTAGGGACTTTTTTACAAATGTTTTTGGTCTACCATAGGGTTTGGATGTTTGGAGTCGAGGTATGTGTTGTGTAAAATTGTAGGTGAAGGCCATTATCATAGACACCCCATACATGGTTGTTCTAGATGAATATATTTATTTTTTTCGGCATTTTTGAATTTTTTGAAGATTTTTGGATATTTTAATTTTTTCAGGATTTTTTAACATATTTTTCAGCAACTAATGGATCATCACATCAGAGTGCCCCCAATCAAAACAAAATGAGAAATTTATTATGTAATGACCATGGTAGACTAAATATGTGTAGAATATGAGATGGTGGGTCAAGGACAGTTGACAAAATTCAAGCCATGATAGATTTTTTTGCGAGATATGGGGTGAAATGACAAGAGATACTAGACTAGAGTTATGATCGATGACAGAGAAATGATCACTCCACATGGCACCAGATTGGTCAGTTTTTGCCATCATACTTGCCCAAGGATTAGTTGAAGTAGTTTTCACCATAGGATGATTTCATTTATCTTGTATTCTATTTTTGTGGCATCGAGGATGCCTGATTGGTAGGTTTTGTCCAAAGAAACTATTTTTTGCTTTTTTTTTACTTTTATTTTTATTTACTTTTATTATTTTACTTTTTCAAATGGGTATACTCTGACAGTTATGAATAGTACTTGAACATATGCGAGCTATTGATGTGATCTGATAGACACATGCCCTCATATGTGGATATTTGATATGCTCTAGACCCATAGAATGTTGTGATGGTATAAAAACCCAACCAGTTTGGTTCAAAATTTCTCATCTTATCTCTTTTTTCTCTAATTTTTCAAATTTTCCATTAGGACTACGTCACCAAATTCAAAATCTTTGGGAATGACCTTTTTTGTAGCTTCTCCTAAGAAATTTTTTATATGCTTAAAAATCTTAGAGTGCCTTTTGTCTCTTTTCATTGAGAGACTCTATCACTTGTAGTCGAGATACTCTATAATCCTCATCTAAAAATGATCTGCTAGAGGGATACACGAAATGATGGGTGATCATTGTCTATTGGAAAGATGACTTGGATACCATATATTAGTGAATGTAGATTGGCACTTGTGGGAGTACAAAAACTTGTGCAGTATGCCAATAGAGGATGGGTTGAGTTGGAGGTGCTAGTCTCGGCCAGCTTCGCTGACTATCTTTTCAGAATTTTTACAATGGTTTTATGTGTACCCTCAGTCGAGTCATTTCTTTAGGGAAAGTAGAGTGAAGAATAGCTACGATGTATATGGAATTTTATGCAAAGCTCATCTACTTGTTTATTTTTGAAGGGGGGTCCATGATCTATAATGATGGTTTGTAGAAAACTGTACTGAATTATGATATATTTCAAAAGAAACTTGGAAATCTATTTTCTATTGGTGTAGGTCATTGGAATTGTTTCTTCGCACTTTGTGAAATTCTAAGTTGTTGTGATTAATTACTTATGACCATCAGAGGATAAGGTATGAATATGGCCAACTAGGTCAAATCCCCATTATGAAAAGGGCCACAATGAAGTTAGTGGTTTCACCTCTTCAGAAGGTGCATCGATGAGATTCTTGTGTATCAGACACTTTATGTATTTATGTCCATATAGGAAAGAATCTGTATGTATTGTAGGCTAGTAATATCCAATTTAAATTCTTCTTGGCTAAGGTCAAGCCACTCGAATGACCACACGAAATTCCCTCATGTACTTCTAATATCATCTCTTGTGATTCTTTCGAGTTGATACACATGAGGAGTGTTCCATCAGAATACATAGGTAAAGTGTATTGGAAATTATTGTGTAAGGGAGGCTTTCCTAATCAAGGACTTCTTTTTCTTTTGGGACAAGTCAAGGGGGATGGTTTCACTTTTTAGGTAAACATATATATCTTGGTACTAAGGAGAATTTGGACAACATAAATTTCATAAAACTTCATACTTGGGAACTTCAAAGGAAGGGACCATGAGTCATTCAAAAAAAATTTCAAAATGTGTTACATCTAATGGCATGTTGAGAATATGTCCTACAATACCCATTGCATCTGCTACTTTGTTCTTTATTATTAGGATCTTCTCAAATGATATCATTTCAAAATATTTATATTTATTCATGTCTTCCGTCAAGGCCTTGTAGGGACTGAGTTTTTAATCCTTTGTGTTGCAACTTTTTTTTACATGGTTAATGATTAGTTGAGAATCTCCAAACACTTGTAGTTGTTGGTTCTTCCATTGGAACTTTGTCTTGAGCCCTCTGATCAATGCTTCATACTTTTCTATATTATTGGTGTAGTCAAAGCTTAATTTGTATGATCTTAGAATGGAGTCTCCTTGGGGAGTGATAAATACTATGTGAGTGTTTGATCCCTTTTGTGGGTGTGAATTATCAAACTATATTTTTCACTATTTATACTATTCAAGAGAAAATGTTCTTTCATCTGGAAACTCTATGAGCATCAGATGAATAGAAGGTAATGGTACATCTATAAGTTGGTCTATGATAACTTGTTTTATTTCCTTTCTTTCCATATAATATATATCAAATTAATTGAGTATCATGACCCATTTGGTGGGCCACCTTTTCAAAGTATTGTTACTCAATAAATATTTTAATGAATCAATCTTTACTACTAGGATCATCTTATGACTTAACATGTAATTTCAGAGCTTTTGGGAAGCAAAACTGACTTCCAAGCATACTCTTTCACTTCTAGTGTAGTTTAGCTCATAATCTAGAAGTGTTCAACTGATATAGTAGATCAATATTTCATTTACTTTTGATTCATTTTGTGGTAATAATTACCCTAATGAGTTCTATATCGCTGATATGTAAAACTTGGACTGGTGTTGAAAGAAGGTTTATATTTAAATACTTGTAATGTAACTTTCCAATATTTAGTCCATGTGAATTTGATATCTTTATGTATCAAGTATTGGAATGGATGACACTTGTTAGCTAGTTGTTAAATGAATCACCTGACTCATTGTAGCCTACCCAATAGACTTCTTAGGTTCTTCAAAGTTTTTTTGTTGAGGCATATTAATGATTTCTTGAAATTTTGCAAGATTAATTTCTATTCCTCTATGGGAGACAATGAATCCCAACAACTTTCCTTATATGACCCCAAAGACACACTTCTTTGGGTTTAACCATAAGTTGTACTCCTACAATTTGTCAAATATTGGCCCTAATACTGATAGATGTAGATTTCTCTCTAGGGATTTTTCCAATATGTCATCAATGTAGTATTACATTGTGATATGCATCATGTCGTGAAAGATAGTTTCCATTTATCTTTTATATGTGGCGCATACAGTTTTTAGACCAAAGGGCATGACACATCAATAGTAAATGTCCCATGCACAAGTGAAAGTTGTTTTTTTCTGATCTTCTACAAATATATTGATCTGATTATAACCTGAGAAAACATCCATGAGTGACAAAGTCTTGTACCCTGAAGTTAGATCAATGATCATGTCTGTGTTTGGCAAGGGGAAGTCATCTTTTGGACAATCCAAATTTATATTCTTGAAGTTAGTGCAGATTATTATGGCCTCCATAGTATTTAGACATAGGTACTAGATTGGAAATCCAACCAACATAGTAAATAGGCCTTACAAAACACCTCTCCCCAATAGTTTCTTCAAATTTTCTTTAACAAATAGTGTTATCTTTGGATGCATTTTGTAGATCTTTTTTTGTACGACTTTTCCCATGACTTTAGTTGTGGGTAATGGAGCACTAATTCAGGATCTATCCTAGGCATGTCAGAGTGGGACTAGGCAAATTTGATTTTCCTATCTTTAAAGAATTTATTAAATTCTTCTATTTCTTATTGTGTTAATGACTCTGCCAAGTGGATTAACTTTTGTGTTTCTATAGTTCCAATGTTGATTGTTGTTATATTCTCTGTCAATTATGGTGACTATTCTTTTTTAATGGGAAGTATATAAATCTCCACATCCTTGGGCACCTCAAAAAGGTTCTCATCTTTAGATACATCTAATTTTTTTACTATTTTGTATCTAGAAGGTGCCTTTCGGTATTCACCAAATAGCCTTATGTTTTCTTTTTCAATTTTATGACTAGAGGATTGATATAATTACCCAAAGTATATTGCATTATCGAATTCAATATTGAAGCCTACCTTGTGGTCATATATATTTATGCCTTGTCTTAATCCAAAGAATTCACCAATAGCTTCATCATTCTGATAAACGTCCATCGTCATTGGATTTTGTTGTTCCCAATCAATAAGCTGAAGGTAAACAAAAGATATGCTATCCTTGGTTTGGAATGAAAAATTTGGGAATCAGGTCAAGGTATTGATATAAGAGTCACTTACTAATTCATATGTTTTTATGAGGATGATGATGAAGGTGTTGACACCTAATTTTCTAACAAATTATTTGTCTTCATTACAAGTTTTTGTCTATGAGAATAGTTACTCTGGTTGTTTGCATGCAGGTTGAGAAGATTTCGAAAGTGTAAGACCAGAAAATAACACTTGAAATTGTCCAAAGGGTGTAACAAAGGTCTATCAAGTAGTGTAGATGTGATGAAATCTATTTGATCTAATGTCAGTATCTGCTCATGCAAAGGAAACTCAAATTAGCACTATCACGATAACATGGGCCGATGAGTGACGTGAGAAGTGATAGTATAAAGGCTATCAAAATATTCTTGTCTAATAAAGTAAGGTTAAAGAGGTAAACTATAATCAGTGTGCGTTATATCTATAATGTTATCGACATAAATAATATCATCGTTCAAAGTAATCTATGTCTCACCGATACCTCATGATACTATCGATGTATTGTTTACCAATGGGAATTATAAATAAAGTATTAGCATTATCGAATGAAGATATTCAGATTGCCTTATCGGTGTAGTGAAAGTAATCAAGATGAATGGTTGCAGGATATGTCGATACCAGATGGCCTAATCGGTATGTGTGTTTCCCACATAATCCATCAAATTAATATATAGCATAGGCTAAGAAGGAAAAGCGGTATCTCGATCACCGATGAACAAAAACAATAAACCATATGGGAATAAAGTATGCAATTGACATAACAAAAGAAAGAGGAGAAGCTCAAGAGATGCTAGCCTGATCGCCAAAAAAACTATTGGAATACGTTATATTAATCATCAGAGTAACAAAGTCAATTGCAATGAAGGTTATCAAGTTATTCTGATAGCCAATGAGGGTATCGGGATTGTATATGCCGATAATCAGAGTGACAATATAAAGAGATCAGAATATCTTATGTTGATTATGGAATAAGGGTGTATTTTTGGAGCATGATAGTTAGGTTATGTTGATGGATCCAAAAACAAATTCTCAGCGGAGTGACCTAGCGCGATAAGATCCCGTTGTCAAATAATTTAAAATATTGAGAATGATCAAAATTAATTGTTTGCATTAAAAGATCTTGAGGAAACACTTGGGAGAATATCTCTATCTAGTTGTAGAAGCAGAGGATTTATTTAGAAATATGAAGGGACATTTGGCTCAAAAGGTGGTTGATGAATATAACAGAGAACTATTAGAAAAAAATATAGGAACTGGAACAATTTGTTGCGAGGGGTTATGATTCAGAAGAGGAAGTTGTTGATAATGCAATCTCAAGACACTATGATATTGAGCAATGGGAGAGTCCTGATGGAGATAAGAGAATTGTTACCAAATCGGACATTCACAGAGATGCCAGGTTGGATGAACATAATGCCTTTGTTTATGATGATAAGTTTATTATATCAAAAGAGTTTTCCACATTCGTGTATAATTTTATAGGGAAGAATCTCAGAGACTCTGTTCCATTGATTACCCTTGAGAATGAAGTTGAGTTGTTGTTGAAGCTTAAAGAGGACATAAACACAGAATTAGAAGTAATGACTCCTAAAAGAGGTTAAAAAATTGTTGTTGGAAGCTAGATTCATTCTATTTTGAGGGTGGGATTTAAGTGCTTCATTTATCTTTGATAGAATGCTGAGGATAGATAATAAAGATTTCAAATTAGATGTTCAAGGTGTACATGATGTTTTCGTTGGTTCAATATTTTTTGAAGAAGAGAATACCATGTTATTGTGGGCTCTACATCTTCCTCACAAAAGACCACCGATTGTTGATGTTGATAAGGCATTTGGCCATATGATGCAGCTTAAGGTGAGGGAAAAAGATCCTCTGGTTACAATAAGTATTGTTGTAGACATTTCCAAATTTAATGAGGCACAAATCAAAAGATTGATTAGGGAAAGGGATCAATACAAGACTATGTATGAAGAGAGTTTGAAAAGAGGCTATCAACCTATTCCAATGTTTCCAGCCGTGGATGGAAATAAGTGGAAAAATAAATGTGTGGAATTATAGGGGAAAAAGGAAGATTGATGAAGCAGATGCAAACTGTAAGGAGTGATATCTCTATTTTCCTATTGAAAATTTGACTAGACAGCTTGTCTAAACATTTTGGCATACTATGGGAATCATATACGATGAATTATGATAGAACCATTTCTCATGATCGCATGAGGCTTAGGCTCAAAAGGTTGTCGAATGAAGACACAAACCTCACACTAATTGATGACATAAAAGGCAGAATTGAGATGCACGATCAATTTGGTGATGATCTAAAGAGTGAGTTTGAAGGATTCAAAGACCCCATCAAGAAAGGATTACCACCATTTCTGAGAAGTAAGAGAGAGATAATGGATAAGGAAAAAATAATTGCAGAGTGTCAACAACTATAAAAGAATTCCATTGCTATTGCCCAGGCCGACAATTTCGAGTTGAAGGAGACATTAGAGTGCATGGAGAAATTATTTGAACTTGACTTCACGGTACAGAACATCATCCAAAATGTAGACACACACTATTCACCAGAATACTTATAGAATTTTACTAAGTGTGAGAGATATTGGGAGATTAGGGTCTCCGTGTTTCATCATTTGCATTTCACTTGTTAATTAAACCTTTTGGGTTTAAGTTGTTTAATTTAATTAGGACTTTATGAAAGGTTGAATCCTTTCGTTTTGTACCTAAATCCTTGTTTATATATAGAGGATGTAATTTTTTAAGTAAGGGGACAATGTAATAGAACTACGCTATAAGGAACTCTTGGTTTTGTTCTCTGGAATGTCAAAACTGTGAGCAACTATGTATGTAATTATTTGATTTCCTTATGCTTATATTCAATATAAAGATCTAGAATTTGCCTTCTTCTAAAGAATTTGTTATCTCAATTATTTGATTACTCCCTTAGATAGATCAATTTTATTTTATTATTTCACTGTGCAGTTCTTATTCATTCATGATTTCATTTTTAGTTTTTTATTTGAGAATCAGTTAGAAGCATTGTTTTCTTTCAATCTTCTATCTGTCTTGTTGGTCTTAGATAAATTTATGAACTACAACTAATTATATGTTTGAATTCATTTTTTGATATTCAATCGAGTTGCAGAAGTGCTGATAAACATTATCAGTTACTGTATTATCATTGATGTTAACTTATTTGAGTGTTATTATGGTGGAAAATATTTTTATGTATTTAAGATCTGGAACAAATAATGTTTATTTGGTTGGTAAAATGAAGATTTCTATATACACCGAGTGAGACTAATAACTGAGTAAAATGCAGTGTATACCAAGCGATAGTGATAACGGAGTAAGGAATTACCGACACAACACGGTTAATACTAAGACCAAGAAATTAATTCTAATTGAGGCTGACTTGGATCCTGAACTGGAAATTGATAATTTTGAGGTAAAAGATAAAGTTTTTTATTTGATCAAATGGTTATAAAAATTCAAGGAAGATCAGACGATAGAGATTGAAATGTGTTTTTAACACAATTGCTGAGGAAGGATCAAGTGGGAAAATGAATGATGGAGATTAAGTGGAAAGATCTAAAGGATTAAAATTAAATGATACAAGATGTCTATGTAAGAGACAATAAAATCATTTTTGAATCATGTGTTTTTTATAGATGTTGAAGCATACATGTGAATTTGATGCATGACTGATCAAACTGGCAAAAGACAAAACCGAGCATTTCTGCAAACATCATTGAGCAAACAGAGGAAAGAGGATTACCGAGCAGAACAAGTATGATATGAAATGAAGTGAACAAATTTATTAGAGGTATTATGTACTTAGAGTAGAATTTAATATCTGCAAATCAGATTTGTATTTGAATCCGATCATTATTGTATCAGTTTAACCATTGTTATAGATAAATTTGTTAACCGAGTGGGATAGTGAATCGTTATTATAACATTCAGAGAATGTTGATTATTTTCTTGTTGACCACATAGTGAATGCCTGGTCAAGAAAGAACTGTTAGTTTTAAATCCTCTGACAAGGTCACATTTAACAGTGTGCATTGTAACCTTTATCAGAGTTGTCTCCTCACTGAGCTCACTTTAGAAGAGTGAAAATATTTTGGGTTACCGGTCCTAGGTGGGTTTTCTCTTAACAGGGTTTTTGATGAAGGGCTCTCCCCTTATTAACACAAATGCACAACAAAATCAAGAATAACAAGATTTACAAAGACGGGAATGAGCTTTCTATTATCCACCATGAAATGAAATTATAATATTCTGAAATATAGAATGCACCTTTAGAAATGAAACATGCATAGCCACATGGGCATTTTATTACAATAATCTACAAGCCAGAGCCACCAGTTGCATAACCCAGAACTACCCCAAACAACACTACGGGCGTTCAATATATAGCCAATTTTAACCGCCCAAGAAGACTCTAGAAATAAAACCCTAAACTTTGAGGCTGACCAACCCTAAGATATTATTATTCATTTTTATTACATTACAGTAGGCCTAAATAATTCTCCTCTTTAAATGCTTGCACTTGTCTCTGGAGGACTCTAAAACCCTCTTATGTCACACCTACAACTCTCACACCATGATTTCTTCATGGAGGCATTTTGGATCTTATCATGTGAACCACAACCACAGTCCTAGTGAAAAATGCCTCATAGTATTTGATCTATCTACACACTCAGGAACTCCTACTCTGATACCACTTGATGAAGGGTGCTCCCCTTATTAACACAAACACACAACAAAATTGAGAATAACAAGATTTGCAAAGACAGGAATGAGATTTCTATTATCTACCATGAAATGAAATTACAATATTCTAAAATATAGCATCCACCTTCAAAAATACAACATGCACAGCCACATGGGTATTTTATTACAATAAATTGCAAGCTAGAGCCACTAGTTGCATAAACTAGAACTTCCCTAGACAACCCTACATGCCTTCAATATATAGATAATTTTAACCGCCCAAGAAGACTCTAGAAATCAAACCTTAAAGTTTGAAGCTGACCAACCCTAAAATATTATTAATCATTTTTATTCCATTAGAGTAGGCCCAAACAAATTTAGAACCCAAAAAGAAATTTTGAAGAAACTTTAATATTTTCAAGTTCAGTAGCTCAACTTTTGAAGACCATAACTCATCAACTGTTGACCCGGTGGGCCACTGTAACCGTATTTTGGAAATTCCATGAATTTATCTACAATGCTTAACCCTGGTTGGCCTTGTTAGGCAAGGTATTTATCCCATTCAGAGCCTCTAAAGCCTTCAAAATTGAGTTCAAAGTTTTTGTACCCTGCTGCCAATACCCAAAATATCCAATATCTATAAAACTAGATTTGATCTAGAAATACAAATTTATTAGAAGGATGATACAATGAAAGTGAACCTCCAGGGAAGAAAATTGAACATTCTGAGCTCGAATAGAAAACTTACTAAAAATAGTAACTTTCCAGAAATAGTAACTCTGCACAAAATAGCCCTTATTGAAAAGAAACCAAAAAATATTTTTTGGTGATGTAAAATTTCTCTTACACCTAGGATGCTCCTACCTCAATTTCCATATTAAAAATCTATGTGCCAATGTATATGAATGTTGTGGATTGTTATTTTGGTGGGGAGCTCTAACTTCCAAGAGCTGTCTTTCTCTAACTAGGACCCTTCCCTTGGTCTTCGTAGGGTATTCATCCCTACCCTATCCAAATGACAACTCTATGATCCTCTATCTCCTTTATAACTCTCCACCGGCTTCAAACTCCCTTCAAGTCCTTCTCAATTCAACTATGCACCCATAGGCTTATTTTAGCCAATTTCCCTCCAATCTGACCTTGGCAATAAAAATGGGATTCCTAACTATTCTTAGGTCTCTTTCAACTAGTTTTGATCCACTTTTATAGATCCCTCCTTTTGGTTTCAATCAGGTTCATAGTTTTCTTATTTTGAGGCCTTGTAGCCTTTTTCGTCAATTAGGCCTCCTAGAAACTAGTTTTTTTGGATTTCTTCACAATATCCCTTAGTAACCCTCTGAATCAACTATGGATTCTTTGTATGCCCAACCTAGGGTCTATTATTTTATATTTTTAAGATCCCCATCCTTTCTATACACTGGACTTTTTACCAAGCCCCTATTTTGAAGGGTTTTAGGAGCATGTTCACTAGTCTGGTTTCTTTGTCTTCAATGGTTTCTCTAAACAACTCCACCAATATTCTCCTTGCACTCATCTATCAAGGACACACACCTCTACATTTTTCCAACATTTATTGGTTCAATTTAATCCATATAGCATCTTTCCATGTTATTGTTCTACACAAGCCACTAACAAGAATACCACTACACTCGCCTAGGGCTTCTTGGAAAAAAATAGCTCTCCTGCATCCACATACCCCAAAACACATATTTACAATATCTACACTTTTTCCTATTTTATTCCAAGTGGCCATAGTTTTCCAACATGGGAACTCAAGAGGGACACATTTTACAAGATTGGCCCTAAATAGACTAGCGAAACAATAAAACTCCAAGAATATACAAAATATTGAAACAAAGTAAAAATCTAAAAAAACAACTCAACAAAGAAATTATAAATGAAAAAAAAACAATGTATCAATGAATTTATTCATGCCATTCAATCCATTAAGTGATTGGATCAAAGCTATGTTGCGAAAACACAGTGAAAAACTTGCTTCTCAGTTTAGAATCCATACAATGCCGCTTCCAACTATCATATTATGGTTTCTTAGACCTTATATATCCTCTTCCCACATGTTTGGACCTTCATTTTTGGATTTGGGCACCATTAAAGCCCTTTCCTAGGTTTTCAAAAATGTTGTCATGACAATTTTGCAAAGTTGCAAAGTTGTCATCAACAACTTTCACATCTTTTACTCAAATGAAAAACTACTACTTCCAATGGTCCAATTTGATCCTAAACCATTAATATGATCTTAAAACATTTAAAAACATCATAAACATAGGTACCACTCCATTTTGGAGTTTCGGTCAACCTTTGACCCCTTGGTTGACTTTCTAGGACTTAAACCCCTAGATCTAATTTGATCACATCAAACGCTAAACCCTAATTACTTGTACCTCTAGACACACCCAAAAAAATCTTGGGAATTCATATTTAGTCCTTATTACATCTGGTGGTTCGCCAAACCAACCTACAAGCCAAAAAATTTTAAAGATCTCTACAAGACCTTATGGTGCTCCTGCACCATCCTCCCCCTACAACAAGAAAATCAAGGTATCTTAGGTGTGATGAACTCCATGCTTATGCCATGGTTCTTGAAGTCTCCCTCTACTATCTATGTAGTCTCTGACTCCATTTTGTGTTCTCAATTCACCAAGTGTTCAATGTAGACTTTCTTCATTGTCTTTTTCTTCCCTTTGGAATCCAGAATCCTTTCACTTGTAGCTTAGCTTGAAATGGTACTTTGAGTTCTTCCACATCCTTAGTTACCTCTATAGTGCACTCTGCCTCATCTATGTCTGGTCCTTTGTATGGAATAAAATCCTTCACATCAAAAATGGGAGAAATGGATATATCTTTTGGTAGATCTATCTTGTAGGCATTGGGACCATATTTAACCAACACCTTACAAGTTCCAATCCTTTTCATCTGTAACTTTCTTGGTATCCCCTTGTGTATTTTATCCTTGTTCAAATATACCATCACTAGGTCTCCTACCTAAAATTGTAGGTATCACCTTCCTTCATCTTTCTTAGCCTTCAACTTCTAATTGGCCTCCACTAGAGTCTTCTTCACTTTCTCATGGACTTCTCTCATTGACTGTGCAATGTCATATGCATTCCCACTGATTCCATCATATCATTTTAATTCTCTTAGCTCTATTACACCCCTTGGATGTATCCCATATATAATCTCAAATGGACTCTTACTAGTAGTCATGTTTGTGCTATCATTGTAGGCAAATTCTGCCTGTGGAATGACTTTCTCCCATCCTTTCCCATACTCTTTTTGTTAGACATCTTAGCCAGTTTCCAAGAACCCTATTTATTACCTCTGTGTGACCATCCATTTGAGGATGATATGTAGAACTATGAGACAAATTAGTTCTTAGTGTTTTCCATAGGGCCTTCCAAAAGTGCCCCACAAACTTCACATCCCTGTCTGCAACTATACTCATTGTCAATCCATGTATCCTTACTATCTCTTTGAAGAAAAGGTGGGCAATGTGACTGGCATCATGTGTTATTTTACATGGGATGAAATGACTCATCTTACTAAATCTGTCCACTACCACAAACAAACTGTCCAAGCTAGTTGGTGTCCTAGGTAGTCCCACTATGAAATCCATACTTATGCACTCCCATGGTCTATTTGGGATGGGCCACAATGGCTATTAAAGACCTACATTTGATGATTTCCTCTTTGCCTTTTGACATACTCCACACTTCTCCACATACCTTCTTACATCTTTCTTCATTTTAGGCCACCAATAGTATCTCTCCACTAAATCTAGGTTCTTGTTTAACCTAAAGTGTCCACTCAAACTTCCATTGTTCTTCTCTTGGATGAGGTTCTTTCTCATAGAACCCCTTGCAACACATACTTTCTTCCCTTTAAACAACAATCCATTATGTAAGGCATAGTCTGCAAACTCACTATGAAAGTGATTTTCAAAATTAGTACACACCTTATAGATCTCTACGAAATCAGAATCTCCTTCATAAATGTCTTTTAATCCTTCAATCTATGTAATGTACAACTGAATCTATTGGATAGTAAGAAATCTCCTATTTAGGGCATCTACTACCTTATTATTTACCCCCTTTTGAGCTTGATAGTAAAATTATATTATTGCAAAAACTTCATCCATTTTATGTGTCTCAAACTAAGTTTCTTGTGTGTATTAATGTAGCTTAAGGCTTGTTTATCAGTATAAAGAACAAATTCCTTTGGCAACAAGTAGTGCCTCCACTTCTTAAGATCTTGCACCAATGCATAAATCTCTAGATCATAGGATGATTTTCTAGACTTGGCCTCATTAAGCCTCTAACTAAAGAAGGCTACTGGTCTTCCTTCCTAACCTAGGACTACACCCACTTCTATGTTACTAGCATCACATTCCACGATAAATAACTTCTCAAAACTTTGTAAAACTAGTATTGGCTGGGTGGCTACTTCTTTCTTCAATCTCTCAAATCCTTCATTGGTTTCCTTGGTATACACAAACTTTATTTTGATACCACACTTAATGGTATCTAGGACAGGTGCACAAATTTCACTGAATCTCCTCATAAACTTCCTATAGAATTGGGCTAACCTCTGGAAGCTTCTCACTCCAGTCCCTATCTTACGAGTAGGCCAACTTAATATGGCGTCCACTTTTCTCTTGTCCATCTTCAAGTCACCTTGGGATACTAAAAATCCTAGGTAGACTAGTTCTTATTTCATTAACTCACTCTTTTAAATATTTATGATGATCTTCTCCTCCTACAACCTCTTCAACACAAGTTCCAAGTCTTTAGTATGCTCTTCCTTTATTTTACTATAAATGAGGATGTCATCTAGGTAGACTACTACAAATACCCCTATATAATACTTCAAGACTTCATTCATGACCATCATTAAAGTACTAAGTGCATTTGTAAGCCCAAATGGCATTACTAACCACTCATATAACCCCCTTATGGTTTTAAAGGCTGACTTCCATTCATCAGCCTCTTTCATCCTAATCTTATAGTATCCACTTTTTAAATCAATCTTTGAAAAATACTTAGGACCCCCCAAGAAATCCATTAAATCTTCTATTCTAGGAATAAAAAATCTATATATAATACTTATCCTATTTATTTCCCTATATTTAGTACACATTCTCCACTTACCTCCTTTTTTAGGAGCCAACACCACTAGGACAACACATGAGCTGAGGCTCTTTTTGATCAGTCCTTGGTCCAGTAGTTCTTGAACTTGCCTTGATATCTCTTTGTTTTATTCTGGTGTCAATTTATATGCAGCCTTGTTTGGCAATGATGCCTTGGGCACAACATCAATTTGATGATTGATTTCTCCCTTTGGGGGTAGTGTAGCTGGATTCCCTTCACAAATGATCTCTTGGAACTTATCTAACAACTTCTTCACTTCTACAGGCGTAGGCGACTGTTTAGGTGTCTCTTCCTCTTTTGGCTTTACCAAGATTCCATAGCCAATTTCTTCTTCCTCCTTGATGTCTTTGAGGAATTCTTTCCCACTCATTAGTAGGGTATTGGAGCCCATCTTCTCCACTATTTCCTCCTCTATCAAGGATTGTATCTTATAAGGTACACCATTCTTCTTGAATGAGTACTTATTCTCCTTGCCATGGTGAACTACTTCTTTGTCATACTGCCATGGTCTGCCAAGCAACAGATAGAATGCATCCATTGGTAATACATCACAAAGTATCATGTCTGGAAACTTGCCAATAGTGAATTCAACGCACACTTGTTCATTAACCAATATATTATGTCCCTTACTCAACCAAGTTACTTTGTAAGGACACACATAGGATAATATCTTGACCAGTATGAGATTTTGTACTACTTCCTCTAATATCACATTGTCAGTAGATCTAGAGTCTCTTATGACTCTACATACTTTACCAAGAATCTTGCATTTGACCCTAGAAAGAGCCTGTCTCTATTTATGATCATCCTTTGTAGGTTCTTTGATTATAATCCTCCTAAGCATCAAGCTTTCTCCCTTCTCTGAATCCAAGCTTACCTTTGAATGTTTATTCATGTCCTCTTCTTGCACATAAGCAATCTTCTTCTTACCTTGTGAAGATTCTGGCCTATCTAGACACCTATAGGAAGGGTGACCCAATTGGCCACAATAGTAAAAAATCATTGAATAAAAATGTGAATTCCTCCCAAATCCACATGATCTACCTCTTCCACCACTGAAAAATCCTCTACCTTTGTTATATCCTCCCCTATTACTGGACTCATGGTGTTGTTCCACAAACTTAGAGTCTCCTTGGCTTATGTTTTCATTTCTCCTTCGACTAGAGCCACCTCTATTTCCACCTCTAGAGTCTCTACCTCTTCCTCTTCCCATAGAGTTGGAATCTTGTTTCTTTCTAAGGTTTTCTTCCACCTTAAGGTCCATTTGAAAACACCCATGGATATAATTCAAAGTGACGAGGCTCAACTATTGTTGTATGTTCCATCTAAGGCCATTGAGGTACCTAGAAACTTTGATTCTTTCCACTTCTGGAACTCTTGACCTAAGAGATAGTTTTTGGAGCTCTTTGGTATAGGATGCCACATCTAGATCCTTTTGTCTAAGATTATTCCTCCTTTTTTTTAATTTGATATCATAATCCTCTGGTTGGTAGTTCTCTTCAACCTTAGCCACCATATCCTTCCAAGTTTCTATTGGCTTCTTTCCTTTCCTTTCTCTTTCTTCTTGAAAAAACTTCCACCAAGTTAATGTGTGTCCTCTTAGCCTTGATTTGGCTATCTTCACCTTTTGTACCTTAGTGATACCATCACATTTGAAATGGTTTTCCATCCCCTCAATCCACTCCATAACCATCTCTGCAACCATTCTTCTAGAGAACATTGGAATGCCTTCTAATGATTTTCCACTTAAGGCCTCAAGGGCTTTGAGGAATGGCTCCTCTAGTAGTGGAGGATCAGGTTCTAGTTCTACCTCCTCTTCAAGTGGACCTTTTCCTTTGTCCTTATCTTCCCTTATATGTTCTTTCATCTTACTTGTTACTTCTACCACTTTTGCTAACTTCAAATTCATCTCTTCCATAGCTTCTTCAAGAAGTCTACTCTTGACTTGCTTCTCTGACAAGTCCCTTGCCAATTTGGTATTGGTCACCATGATGCTTTCTCGAAGGGATTCACTCCTCTCTGTCATACACTAACTACTTACCAAGCCTTTCAATGACTTTGATACCAGGGATTTTTTTAGTGGCGATTATTTGCCAATTGGTGAATATGTCCCGATCGGGCTATAGAAATTGGCGAAAAAAAACACCGTATACTAGTTCACCGGTTCACCCAGATTTTATAAAATAGTCATATTGTGGTCGGAAAGTTCACCACTATGATTATGCAATTTTAGTTTGGTACTCAGGTTCTTCGCCCATATTTCTCTTTAATGTTTACTCTTATTCGCCACGGAATTAATTAAGTCTCTTTTGACGAACATCATTCGCCAAATTCCCATTTTCCTATGTCAAATTTTTATTTGTCCTAGGACCCAATTCGCCATGCATCACACACAATGGGGTCCCAAATTCCTGCCCTATTCACCCACTCAATTGCTTGAAATTACGCGGGATTCGCCAAATATTAGTTCTTATCATATGTACCAGTCGGCCGATTCGCCAAAATGAAAACGGTTTATTTGTAGTTGTCTATTTAAGATATATGAGGTTCATTATTGATACATGCCGGAAAGAAGGAGCCTTCTTCATAGTATTGCGATCAGTAGAGCGATTCCATAGTATTTTATTGCAGCCTTAATTTGATGGAGATGTCACAGTCAAATTTAAATAGGAAGAGGAGTAGGACT
>MU224776.1:3363653-3402426 GCA_018584345.1 Thuja plicata | reverse complement strand
TATATATATATATATCTTTATTCCTAAATAGACGTGAATATAAACGAGACCTTAGTCGGACCAAAAACATAATACACAATGATTCCAAACAAATTTGAGTAAGCGTGTTTACAACAATGTTTAATATATGATTACAAACTTAATACAATAGGCGCTTAGCCTTTACATAACAAAAGATTATACGCTAATCAAAATCATGAAGTCAGCTTCATACTTTGTATTTTGAATTGCCAATCTACTTTTTCTTTATGTAACTTGTCTGTACTGCCATTCCATACCACGCGTGTATAGGGTAAGCATAATAACATACCATAGAGCTTAAGTCTGAATGTGCATATCCTAATGTGGTTGTACGCATGTGCGTTGATGCCCTGATCAACTGCAAGTTACTGTTCTATTCTATCTTCTACACTTAGTCAATTTTCACTTCATAGTTTACTCTCAAAACTTCATATGAATTTGTTGCCATAATGACAACAAAAAATAAGCCATATGCTCCCTGGGAGTCAACTTGACAACACAAGACATGTGCAACTTCCAAGTAGATGTGGGATCAACTTACACTAGTTTATGCAGTAGATGTAAATGTACTAAGAGCCAAAGCTAAAAGTCTTCGTTGAAAGTTTGATGGCATGATAATGAAGGACAGAGAAAACATCAAACAATATAGTAACTAACTTAAAGAGGTTGTGAATGCTATTCCAGGATCTAGTGGAACCATTGATGAAGACATAATTATGAGTAAGATTCTTAGAACTCTATTGCCTATTTATTCTATAAGAGTCTTTGCAATACATGAAATGAGAGAAGCACATGGAAATAATATTATTGTTGATAGCCTTGTTGGAAGATTGATTTATTTAGAGCTGAATAACTTTAACTATAGTATTGTACCATCTATGGAATCCGCATTTAAGTCTACTTTAAAAATTGGCCAATCTAGTAGAAAAAACATAATAAAAAATAACAGTGACAATGATAGTGATGACAAGGAACTTGATGAACTTGAAGCTTTAATGGTTAGAATATTACACATAGGTAAAGGAATATATAAAGTTAAACTACCTTTGATATGATTTAACCATAAAGAGATTGGCCATTTTGCTGCAAGATGCCCTAAAGAAAAGAATGATGATAGAGATGATAGATCTAATGACAGAAAGGATGACTGAGACTTTAGAAGCAACCAACAATATGACATAAGAGATAACCGAGATTACAAGGATAAAGGTAAGAAATGTTGTTACATTGCTGAAGATAAATTTAATGACCATAACTCTGACAGTGATGAAGATATTGAGACACCGTTTGTAGCATTGAAAGATGATTAAGATGAGGATGAAAGGTATGTAGAAACAAAAATTATCTCTAAAGTTATTAAAGATGATATTCGGGTCATTTATAGTGTTTGTACACATCACATGACTGGTGATAAAGAAAAATTTTAATTTCTTGAACATTATAATGGTGGATCAATAAGAATGGGATATTATACACCTTGTCAAGTGAAAGGAAATGGTAATATTTGTTAGAGTAGTCTTAGTTTAGATAATAATTAATTCATTTAATTATTAGTCTATCTACTCTAGGCTTAAGTTTCACTTAGGCGCTTTATAATTCTTTAGGATTTTAGCCTTTAGGGTTTCATGTTTCCTTTTATAAGGATTCACTTCTTTCATTTCAGTAATAGAGATTGTAATCATTTTATTGTTGTTAATAGAAAATTTATTCTTGCAACATGGTTTTCAACTCTCTGCCTTTTTGGCCGCCATAGCTTCTTTCTCCTGTCTTTTTCTTCCACTCCATGACAGTTATGCATACAGGTTTCTTGGGTTGATTTGCAGTTCAGCAAATCTAATATGGTATCAGAGCTCTCCTGCTGGTTGCTGTTCGAGTTTCGTTGAAGCGTTCTAGAAGCAAAAGGTTTCCAAGGGTTTCAGAGGTTTTTTATGTATTCTTTGTTTTGGGTTTTATTTCTAGTCACTTTGAGCTCAAACGGACATCTCCATTGAGCTCAGAGCGCCCAAAAACCCTAGAATACATATAAAACTTGTCTATTTTGGACATCTGGACTCTGGAGGCAAAAATATTTTGGTTTTTGTGCCGTACAGCACAAAAACCGAGGTCAAATTTCAAAAAAAATCAAAAAAACCACCTTTTATGTGGTTTTTCGCTTATTTTTTAAGCGCAACCGGTGAAAATTCTCAGCACCGCCCGCGCTTCGCCCAGCGGGCACCGTGCCACCCGCGCTCCGCTGGGGCTCCGCGGCCCTCAGCCGCCCCCGCCGGCCTCTGTGCTCAGTTCTCCGCCCAGTGCTGCCTCCTGGCACCGCCGCCTCCGCTCCGAGGTCCCCGCCACCGCGCCATCTCACTCCGCCCAGCGCCCTCCACTGGTGCCTCTGTCTGCGCCGCCCCGCCGGCCCCCCCTGCGCCGCTCCGCTAGCGGTGGCTTTGGGTTCAACCCCCGCAGGCTTATCATGCAAAGCGGACAGTCATATGGGTGCCCGCAGGCCCCGGGTTAAGCCCCCGGCGTGCGCCATGCACCCGGGGGCCCAATTTTTTAGCCCCTGGGGCTCTTTTTGTGAGCTTTTTTGGTTTTCTAGGGGTACCTGGGCCTTTTTTTTCTATCTTGAGCATACGGGGGTCTTTTTCTAGCTTCCATATACTGTCGAAAAGCTCTTTCTGAGCACTTTCCGATGATGGAGGTTAGGGTTTTGGGTTCTGCCGTTTTGACAGTGATTTTTTCTATTGAAGTCTGATATTTTGTTTTTCCTTTCGGAAGTCATATCTAGCTCATCCGGACTCCGTTTTTGGCAAACAAGATATCGTCAGAAAGCTAGTTCAGTGTTCTATTCAGTTGTAGAGGTATTTTTTCTAGATTCTGCTCTGAGTTTTCACTCCTCCGAGTTTGGAAGCTTATGCACTCTGGTGGATTTCTTGGTTCTACAGGTCGTGGGATCTCTTCTTCTGAGTTCATAGCTCACTCTTCTTTCTAACTTCTGAGCTTGTATGCTCCTTCTGATGCATTTTTGTTCTATAAATGCACTGAGATAAAGTGCCTACTTCTGTATATCTGGGATCTTGTACACCTTGTTTGGTTGATGTACTCGCACTCTGTTATAAAGTGCCATGGGGGGTTATGATGTTTATGCCGCTTTAGGCGCATCCACTTTTGTCAAGTGAGCGTACCTTCCATGACATTAGCCCATGTTGTGTGTCTGTGACACCGCCCTTTATCCTGTGTGTTTGCTTCTGTTGCACTATTGGTGTTCCTGGTTCTTCTTCTGCAGATGTTTCTAGCTTTGCATTTCAGTGTTCCTATCACCTCTCCCAGTTCAGCATTATGGGGGGTTCACCTGTTAGTTCTATTGCTTCCTAGTTTGATTGATCATCTCTTCAGACATTTGTCTTCTCTGCCTGGTCATGCACTTTAGTGGGGGTTTCAGCAGCATCTTCTGACAGAGTTTTCAGACATGCTTCGGAGATGCTTCTTGCTCTTTTCTTGTTCCTTTCTCTAGGACACCTTTTTCCCTAGATTGAAGGCTCAGTTTCCTTCATCTAGTTTGCTTTCTGTTTTGGGTACCTGATCAGGCCTTGTTGCCGGGACCCATCTTTCTTTCTTTCTGCAGTAGTTTAGCTTTTTTGCTTCTCCCTAAGTTACACTTAAGGGGGGGTGTTAGAGTAGTCTTAGTTTAGCTAATAATTAATTCATTTAATTATTAGTCTATCTACTCTAGGCTTAAGTTTCACTTAGGTGCTTTATAATTCTTTAGGGTTTTAGCCTTTAGGGTTTCGTGTTTCCTTTTATAAGGATTCACTTCGTTCATTTCAGTAATAGAGATTGTAATCATTTTATTGTTGTTAATAGAAAATTTATTCTTGCAACATGGTTTTCAACTCTCTGCCTTTTTGGCCGCCATAGCCTCTTTCTCCTCTGTCTTTTGCTTCCACTCCGTGACAGTTATGCATGCAGGTTTCTTGGGATGATTTGTAGTTCAGCAAATCTAATAATATTATGCTGAATAATCAAATCAAATGTGAAAATGTTTATTGGGAAAAAGGACTTAACTACAATCTGTTGAGTGTTTCACAGTTGAACAACATAGGTCACCAAGTTGCATTTGAGAATAGAAAATCCAAAATCTATGATGGAAAAGGAAAATTGATCAGTACTAGTGAACAATCTAAAGGTAACATATTCTATCTTGACACAGCTGAAACTACTTGTTTATTTGAAAAGAATGAAGATATATGGATATGGAATAAAATACTTTGTCATGTAGATTTTGAAAAAATCATTAATATTAGTAGAAAAATAAATGTTAGAGGCTTACCGAGCTTATCTAAACTAGACCATGTAATGTGCAAAAATTGTCAAATGGGAAAGATGTCATAATCTAGTTTCAAGAGCACGGATTCTTCATCTAATTAAATTTTGGATTTAGTTCATACAAACCTATGTGGACCAATGAGAGAACCAAGATATTATGGAGATAATTATTTTATTTTATTTTTTGATGACTATTCTAGGATGATGAAGTTGTCATGTTCATAAAAGAAAAAATTGAAGCATTTAAGATGTTTAAGTAATCGAAAGCTAAAGTGGAAAAAGAAACTAATAGTGAATTTATTTCTGATGAGTTCACTAACTTTTGTAATGAGTATGGAATCAAAAGACAGGTTTCTGCACCAAGGACACCACAACAGAATAAGATTGTTGAAAGAAGGAACAGATCAATTGTTGATTGTGCTAGGACATTGATGATTGAGAAAGGAGTTTCACAAACATACTGGAGAGAAAATGTCAGCACATCAGTATATACACTAAACTGAGTACAAATGAAGAAAGATTCAAATAAAACACCTTATGAGCTATTGTATGGGTATACAATGTGTAAGTTATTGTACAATATTTGTTAGTAGGTGTTATATTCTGAAAGATGAGAGAAATGGAAAATTTGATTCGACAGTGCTGAAGGAATATTTATTGGATATTCTACTAGGAGTAAAGCTTACAAATGTTTGAATAAGGAAACTAACAAATCATTGAGAGTGCAAATGTGAAAGTTGATGAATTTTCTGAGCTAAATGATGAGTACAACATGAAAGAACTTGAAGATTACAGTAAATTTGTTTATTGGGAAGAACTTGATATTATACTGAAACATATGCCTAGCATTACCAGGCAACAAGTTAATGTTACCAGGAAACAGCTAGCACAGACCAAGACTCGGGAAAATGCTAAAATACAAGATCATGAACCAGAAGACAATGTCGATGCAGAAGAAGATAATGAAGGACCAAGAACTGAACATGTACTTTCTAGATATTTAACAAGACACCATCCACATGATTAGATCATTTGAGATAAAAGAGGAAGCATATTGAAAAGAATTAAGTTCAGAGATGACACTTGTTTAATTTGTGAATTTGAGCCTAAAAATATTAGAGATGCATTAGAAAATGAAGAATGCTTTAATACCATGAACGAGGAAATAGAGGAGATACAGAAAAATAAGACATGGACATTAGTACCGAGACCGAGTGATAAAAATATCATTGGCACCAAATGGATATTGAGAAACAAATTAAATGTAGATGGGAATGTAATCAGACGTAAAGGAAGATTGGTTTGCAAAGGGTATGCACAATAAGAAGGAATTTACTATGGAGAGACTTTTGCACAAGTTTATATACTTGAAGGAGTAAGAATACTACTTGCATATGCTGCATATAAAGGATTCAAGGTATATCAAATGGATGTGAAGTCTGCATTTTTGAATGGAATACTAGAAGAGGAGGTAAACATTGAACAAGATAATGGATTTGTTGATCTTGACCAGAAACACATGGTATGTAAGTTACATAAGGCTTTATATGGACTGAAGCAAGCACCAAGAGCATGGTATGAAATATTGCATTAATATCTTATAAATATTGGATTTATTAGTACAAGTGACAATAGCAATTTGTATTTAAAAGGAGGAAATGATGATAAGACACTTATTGTTGAAATATTTGTTAATGATATCATATTTGGAGGTAATGATAACTTATGTAATTCATTTTATCATGAAATGAGGAAATAATTTGAGATGTCAATGTTTGGTCAGATCAAATGTTTCCTAGGATGGAAAATTTTACAATAGACTGCAAGAATCTACATTACTCAATCAAAATACATCAAGCAAGTACTAAAGACATTCAAAATGGAGGAATCAAAGCAAGTCAAAACACCTATGGTGACAGGATGCATTCTGACAAAAGAAGACAAGACACCTGAGGTAAATCAAACCTTGTACAAATCTATGATTGGTAAATTGATGTATGTTGTTCACAAAAGATTAGACATGGCACATGCGGTTGGAATAGTTGCAAGATTTTCTGCTAACCCCAGGGAATCACATATGACTATTGTAATTTTTTGTTTAGATATTTGAAGAATATTGATGATTATGGACTATGGTATAAAAGAGAAGGAAAATTCAAATTGAAAGTCTATACAAATGATGATTGGGCTGGGAATATAGATGACATAAAAGTATTACTAGTGGAGCATTATTTATTGGAGAAAGACTAGGTACCTAGATTAGCAAGAGGAAATGATGCATATCTCAGTCAATTGCAGAAGCAGAGTATGTTGTTTCTACTGCAATTTTTTCTAACATTGCATGGATAAAAAACTATTGAAAGGAATGAATGAGGAGATCACCTAACTAGTGATGATTTATTGTGATAATACAAGTGCTATAAATATTTTAAAGAATCCAGTGATGCATGCAAAGACAAAGCATATATCTATAAAGTATCACTACTTGAGGGACCAAGTACAAGACAAATAATTAATACTAGAATATGTACAATCAAAGGAACAACTTGCTGACATATTCACAAAATCGTTACCGAAGGATACATTTGAGTACTTGAGAGATAGACTAGGGGTTTGTCCCTTGTCTATTGGTAATTAAGCAGATTAGGATGTTTCATAAACCTACATGAAATCAGAATATCAATCATGTTTAGGCAAAGCTGAGCTAGACCGAAGCAGAGATATGTGTACACTAAAAGGTACCTACTATACCAAAAATCATAGATATTTTATTTGGCTACTAAAGAGCTCCATATTTTTCTTTTTGGCATTGTTTTCAAAGGGAGAGAAAATGATTAATGAAATATATATCCATCTAAGGGGGAGATATATCAATGAAATATTAGAGAGAGATGATTCAGGAATTATCTATCCACTTAAGGGAGAAAAGAGAAAAGGAGAGAAAAGACATATCTAATTTACAGAGAGATTCAAGAGTTGAACTCTCAAAACTACAAAGAGAGTGTGCACAATGATTATTTTGTTTATACTGACAAAAATTATATTCAAGCTAGGGAGAGCTGCAAAATTGTTGCAGTTGTAGAACAAAAGTTTGGTATTTGTTGTATGTCATTTTATATTGCATATTTCATATTGTGTTGCCATCAATTCCAAAGGGAGAGATTGATTAACTACAACTGATTATATGTTTGAGATCATTTGTTGATATTCAACCGAGTTGCAGAAGTGATGATAAACATTATCAGTTAATGTATTATCATTGATGTCAACTTTTTGAAGTGTTATTATGATGGAAAACATTTGTTATGTATTGAAGATCTGGAAAAAACAATGTTTATGTGGTCGGTAAAATGAATATTTTTTTTACACTGAGTGATAGTAATAATTGAGTAAAATTCATTATATACTGAGTGATAGTGATAACAAAGTAAGGGATTGCTGACACAACATGGTTAATACTAAGACTGAGCAATTAATTATAAAGTGAGGCCGACTTGGATGCTGATCTGGCAATTGATAATTTCAAGGTAAAAGATAAAGTTTATTATTTGATCAAATAGTTCTGAAAATTCAAGGAATATCGGACGACAGAGATTGAAACTTGTTTTTACCACAACTATTGAGGAAGGATCAAGTGCAGAAATGAATGATGGAGATTAAGAGGAAAGATTTGAAGGATGAAAATTAAATGATACATGATTTCTATATAAGAGACAAGAGATTCCTTTCTAAATCGTGTGTTGTTGATAGATGCTGAAGCATACATGTGAATTTGATGCATGAATGATCAAATTGGTTAAAGACAAAACTGATCATTTCACAAGACATCACTGAGAAAATAGAGCAAAGAGGATTACCAAGCACAAAAAGTGTGATATGAACTGAAGTGAACAAATTGATCAAAGGTATTATGTACTAAGAATAGATCTGAATATCTACAAATCAGAATTGTATTTGAATCATATCATTATTGTATCAGCTTAACCATTGTTACAAATAAATCTCTTAACCGAGTGCGATAGTGAATCCTTATTATAAAATTCAAAGAATGTTGATTGTCTTCTTATTGACCACATAAAGAAAGTTTGGTCAAGAGAGAACTATTAGTTTTGAATCCTCTAACAAGGTCACATTTAATAGTGTGCTTTGTAACCTTTAACAGGGTTGGCTCCTCAACTAGATCACTCCAGAAGAGTGAAAATATTTTGGGTTACCGGTCTGAGGTGGGTTTTCCCTTAATAGGGTTTCTATGTAAAAAATCTAGGTGTCAATGTGTATGAATGTTGTGGATTGTTATTTTACTTTACACTTTATTTTATTGACCTAGATCGGTAATCATAGTATTAATTTACTAACACTCGGTAAACACTATTGATGAAAGTTTAAGTTTACAAAATACATTTTCACCAAGCTGAGTTTTATATGATTGAATTTTTTTTATTATACATCTAGACGAATTTGGGACTATAGGAAAATTTTGTGAGCGCACTGAGTCTAAATGATTCACACCCTCCCCCCACCCCCACCCCCTCTCAATTATTCTAACAAAGAGTTAGATTTAAATTTTGTAAGACTAATCATAAGCAATATAATTCAAATCATGATTCATTCAGAAGCGACTGAGGTGATGGTCTTGTTTCTAATACATGTTATTTAATACCGTCTCTAAGGTTCTACATAGAATCACGTGATTAATTTAATAAGAATTTAGTAAGAAGTAAAAGCACTGTTGTAAATTAGATAAGGGATAAGTAAATTAGAAAATTCAGCGCAATTCCAATTCACATCTATATTTTATAATCAAAGTAGTATTTCTTTTAAAGTATTTAATTCAATTAAAAATAAATTATAATTACTATTTGGTTTAGCTTTAGATTCCATTTCCAAGTCAAGAGGAGGCACCAAGCCATTCTAAAGCAATCTATAGTAAAAAGCCTTGGGTTAGGAGGTTTTGGCTGATGTATAGGCTCACCCGCCTTCGTTCTGCAGAGCCTAAAGTGTAGGGGAAGGGGATCATAATAAATCATTCCCATCAGTTGGACAAAATTTGTAGATAATCCCAGCATTGAGTGGGAAAATTCATAGCATTTCCAACCTGTTGTTTTGAGAACCAATGAAAGTCTCATATCATTTTCAAAATTTGTCAATCCAATCTTGGTGACCTGCGGGCCTATCTTGTAAAGAGAGTTAGTCAATGGAAATATTAATATGTAAGGTGCTAGTAGTGTGGGGGGGAATTCCACTTATAGTCATTTGAATTTGTGTCCGAATGGAGTTCCTCAAATGTCTCAATTTTATTATAAACACAAGAACTAATATCAGAGGGTAGCAAGGTATTCTTAATGTTTTGTTTTTCATGGTCTATAACCTAATCCAAGATGCTTGAAGTTTTGGGTAGCTTCAATTGGCTTGATAATTCCTTGTTCATGTTTTCCTAATCTAGATCGTCCATTATCCCCTTGTTTCTAGACAATAGTGTACCCTTGTCTATATTCATGTGTACTAGAATTTTGATCTTAGGGGGTTGTTTGTGTATGAATAGCCAAAGTGATAATTTTTCTTCAATGATCTCCTTGTCTATGTCTCCCCATCTTATGAAAATTGTTGGTGGATAGACAATTGATAGATTTTGTTTCCTCTTAGGAGGTTTCCTAAGTTTTCCTTAAGAATGGGATGAGATTGGTTGCTTGCTTATATAGAAGAGGTCTTCATAGGTATATTCTCCATAACATTTTTCCTTTACTTTTATTTGGATCTCTGAGGAAGATTCCTCAGTTTATTTATCCATGTCTGCAAAATCTATGTTTTGAGATGACGAGGCAGTAGATGCCTCCTGACTATTGGGCATTTAATTAGAAATAGCTCATCTTTAATATTTGTGTAATAAACAAAATGATCTCTATCAATGGGCACGGTGATTTAAAATCCATCATGAGGAAATTTTAATCATTGATGATAAGTAGATGGTACAACTTGCATGGAATGCATCCATGGTCATCCTAAGATCATGTTGTAACACAGATTGAGGTCTAGTACTTGGAATGTTGTGTTCTATGTTGCGGGACCCTGTTTGATTGGGAGTCTTATTACACCTGGGGAAGATGATATTCACCATCATATTCTCTTATTATAATCTTCTTTGTAACATCTACATAACTGTTAGAGTAGCCTAGTTCTTTTACCAATTTTAGGGTAAATATATTTAGACCCACTCTGACATCTATCAAGAATCGTCTGATTTTATAGAGGTGGACAAAGACTTCAAGAAGAAAAGGATCATTGTGAGATAGTTTATAGTTTGGGATATATTTATTAATGAAAGAAACATGATTTTGCATAGATATATTTACCACCATGGCTTCAAATTCATCAACATTTATGTCTTTTTGAATAGAGGATTTCTCTAAAGTTGTGTTCAAGGTTGTTTTAAGATTTGGCAAAATGTGAAGAAACTCATAGATGGAAATTTGTGTTGAGGTATTTTTCAAATGATCTAATAGGTTATACTGACTTGATGGCATGTTGGATGATTTATTTGGTACCACAACTTTTTGTGGGGCTCCTTGGACTGTGATTTTAGAACAATGGGTAGAAACAACACAACTGGTGTCTGGACCTTGAATAGTAATAGTGTTGATGGTGAGAATAAAGTAAGGTTTGGGGTAAAAGTGATTTTATTTGTTGTCATGTATAGATGTGGAGGCCTTATATTTTACATTATCTATCAATGGTGTTGAGAATATTTTGTCTTCTTGATTAGTGGTTCTTGAATTTGCGACAATTTCTATTTTACCGGGATCTATGAAATCTTGGGCAATATGATTCAGTCACATGTAATTGGCAATTTTGTGTCCCTTAGTTCTGTGGTACTCATAATAATGATTTTAATTCCACCATGTTTGTTTTTTGGCACCTTTGTTATGTTGGATTTCACATGTAGAGTGACTAAATGAGATTATAGTTATTTCTCAAGAACTTTCTCAAGAGGTTTTGCAAAAAGTGTAAAGTCTCCAGGTAGAGTAATAGTCCATCTTATAGAAATTTGTTGGTAGGTTTGGTTAACTTCTTGGTTCATCGTGTATGTATTATTGAATCCTTAGAAAATGTGTGTTTATTGGGTTGTTTTCACTGGTGTTGGTGGTGCTTGTAGGTGCATGCCTGGTTGGGCTAACTTAGCATCAACAACATCATCATTTGCCACATTCTTGTTTTTAGACCAATATTTGTATTTTTCATAAGGTGTTGGATTGTTGGTATCTTTCTTGATGAATCCCTTTAGGGTGGGGGATCTTTCTGGCTTCATACCTTACTTGGTTAGCTCTTCAAAGGTTTCAATTCACTAGGAGTTTAATTCACACATCATGTTGAGTTAACATTTTTTTTATGAACATATGGATCTTCTCTTTCATGGGTACACAAAAAGATTCCTTGCAGGAAACATTTTTCCAAAATTGTAAGAACATGACCAATTTCTCACCGCTCTTCTTAATGATAGTGCAGAGATCCATTAATTTTATTTCCATGATAATGTTATGTGAATAGTGGGATATGAACTCTTAAGATAGTTTATTCCTGGATTGTATCCCAAGAGGGGGTCTGGAAAACCACTACATGGATGAAGCACATAGACTACATGGACAAAGTATCATTGGGTAGGTGTCATAGTATGCCTCTTCTATGCAAGACATGAAAAATGCCCGTATATGGTCTCAGGGATCACCCTGTTCCCTGTATTTATCAAATTTGGCCTTGTAAAAATTACATGGAAAATATGATATGTACAATGTCCTATTAAATCGATAAGGATAGTGTAAAACCTGTTAGGAGTGCATGTTTGTATGTTAAAGACCTGTTGCAGGAGGGTTTCGAGTTATTGAGAAAAGGATTCAGTGGGAATTGGTATATATGGCACTGCATTAGGATCAAAATAAGTTGTCCCACTATTATAATATGGTGTGTGGTTGTATAAGGGCCCTTAAACCATGATCGTGTATGTTGAAGGAACATGTGGTGGAACCTACTGAGGCTCTGGAGTATACTAAGGCTACACCACATGCATAGGATGAGGAAGATACTGAGGTTGTGGAACATATTGATGGAATGGGATGTATGGAGGATATTGATTATGTTGGGGTGCTGGAACATATGAAGGTTTTTGTTGTGGGGATGGGATGTATGAAGGCTAATACGGTGGTGGTGGTATGTATGAAGGTTTTTGTAGGGTTCGTCTGATGTATGAAGGGTGTTTCTGGGGTGGTGTTGTAAGGTTGGAAGTGTTGGGCCTAGTTACTCCATCATGGTTCAAAAAAACATCCAGAATCCTTGAATAGTTGGGATTGAAAAGAGGTTTTTTGTTGAGGTGTCCCTTGATTAATTTTGAGGAATCTTGAATTGGAGAGAACACATGTGGGGAGACTAGTAATAGGTTTTTATTGAGGTACCCCTTTTTTGATCTAGGAGACTCTTGTTGAGGTACTATTAAGATTATTACCTGGTGGAGCCATATTAGACGTATCGGCTAAATGAGTGGAGAACATTATGGAAGGTTCTACTATGGTGATAGGTGCACTAAATGTGGGTGGAAAAGTGGTAAAGAAAGGATTGTTGCATTACATCCCTAATGTAGTGGAAGGCATGGTTACTTGGGATGCATATTGAGTGGGGTTGCAAGAACGTGGAATAGAAGTGATCAAAATAAGTATTGTGGAAGAAAGCAAAGAAGATGGTATGGGGGTGGGCTCTACTATAGATAAATTTCAAATCACGTGGGTAATTTGGTACCATTCTCCGTAAGTAGTTGAAGTATGTATATGGATCAGTTAACAATAGGGATCCCACAAAAATCATTACCCCAGGGTTTGATAATGCATCATTAAATTTTTCATTATAATTGCATTTGTCCTTAAAATTCTCAAATGAGACCTCATCCTCTTGTAGAGGGACAATAGGTAATGGTGGGACGTCAACATGTGTTTTCTCATGACGTTGAATGGTCTTTGGATTGTTGAAATCTAGTTGTATGGTCATCTGAATAGAAACATTTATGTATATTTTGGGATCATGTTTGGGATTCTATGTTGGGGTGTATTTTTCTCTTGTACATTTTTCATCTTTTGAATGACATATGAAGAGTTTAAATGTAACCTAGAGAAGATAGAAGACAATCAAACCCTAATTTTTTGGGATTTTCATAGAGTCTAAAATGCTATGACAATAAGGAAAATTTATTTTTTTGGTTTTTTGAATTTGGGATGCCAAATGATATATGAAAGAAAGCCTAGAATGATGCCTAAGGTATAGGTAATATTCCCTAAGAGAAACTATACAAACTTTCAAGTTAAACCCTCTAAAGAAAGACCTAAATGATTCTGTAGACTATATTGACTTCAAAAGGTAGGACAAAGTAACTGATACTGGAAATGATGTCTATTTAAGACAAGTGTTAAGCATTGAGATGAGTGTCAATGCCAAATAAAGAACTGATAACTAGAATTTTGATAAATCCAAGATAATATGCAGACCACTATAGGAATACCCTAGGAAAATACACCATCTAATCTATAGAAGACTCTCAAAGGAAGAAAACTTAACCTTTAAAATATGCAAGCTTTCTTTTTGGGATTTTTTTTTATTTTTTGGACTATAATGATGACTATGGAAGAATTAACTATCTATGCAAGCTAGCGATGATGCTAAAATTCAGGATATGAGCATCTAATATGAAAGGGTATGTCGATCACCAATTTTTAAGATAAGATCCAAGTGGAATGTTTTAGGACATGTATTGGTGAATCTGTTTGCTTCTCTTCTAGGACACTAAAAGGAAAATATTGTAGGACTAATATGTGAGATGTCTACAAAGTCAACAATCACAAAACTCAGTATGGATTCAAGACTAACTCAAAAAAGAAAGGATCAGTGTATGTTCATCAACTTTTTCAAAATGCAAGTTTTCACACAGTCTATCACAAAAAAAATAGAGGTAGTCAGATTAATTTATGGTCAAATTTGGCTTCAAATGTAATTTTATAGGCCCATTTCTTGAATTTATGTTAGATCACACAACCATTGTCACACTACTAGGACATGAAGATACACATTGTAGGTGCCCACGTTTTTCCTTTTCTCCATATTATTTGTGTGCTAGTGAAGATCTCTTTCATCAACACAAGACCATGGGACACATATGATGGGAATCTTGGGGGCAATTTTGAAACCCCTTACACTATAATAAAACACTTGATTTTGAGGTGAACCAGGTGGGCCTCTAATTAACAAGTTTGTAGTCAGATCCATGGTATCTCCCCACTCAGTTTGTACATGTGTGATACACTTCAGTCTCTAGTGGACCACGTCGACGACTTATGTAGGTAGGCCCGATCTAATTAATTATCCACATAGCTCACCCAAGATTGGTTAGATATAAGAAAATTATGGGGTTTTCCCAACATCTTATTTATATACCATCCGAAAGGATTTACTTGTTTGAGGTCATCCTTTGAGGAAGAAGTGCATTACCTAGACAAACCTCTCTAAAAAAGTAAAAAGGTTTTTATTCAAACACAATGTGCAAGTGCACCAAACACTGAAAAGATATTGTTAATCAAATTAAGAATTAAAAATTCAAATGTTTTCTTATCTGATCCATTCATACAAGAGCGCATGCTCATTTTAAGAACTAAACCAGATGAGGGTTTGATTGTTCAATTTTAAGCACCAAATCTAGATGTACTTTTCTTTTCTCAATTATTAAACGCATGTTTCTTCCATGCCACATGCTACAAACATATTGTTAGTACAAAAAACCCTAGTAATTAGATCTGATAATCCAGAACCGTGTTAGTGTTAATATAATGACAATTGAATTTCTTAGAAATCTATCTTACCTTGTCCAAGAAAGCATGTATAATACCTTCATAAGCGATCTCTTCTTCAAGTGCCTCAATTCTCAATTTGTATGTTGGTCTTTTTCTCTATTTAATCTCTCGTTCTCTTTTTCATTGTTCAATAGGATCCTAAATTTTAAATTTTTATACTTTGGGGGCCCACTAGATCTTTTTCATTACCCCCAAAAAGATTAGTTTACATAACAAAGAGAAATAAAATAATTGAGAATTTTGGTATATTTTAGGAGAAAATTGCTATGTTTCAAGTCTGTAAGTGTGTCAATCCATATGTGTAACTATGGAGAATGAAATAGTCAAGTGCGTTAGTTTATTTGCAAGTCTGTTGATTTAGGCATGAAAGTGCATCGAATGGATCTTTAACCTATTGTCAAAATAGAAAACACAAACTGAGTAATAATAACACTTCAATCATAAAAATCAGCTTGTCTATGATAAATAATCTAATATGATGAAAAAAATGTTGTTATATAATAAGAATATAAAATGGAAATCTAAATGAATAAAATACTAGAAAAACATAAAAATCAGAAAGCACCAAATAAAAATAGTAAATAATGGGCAACTACATCACATGAGTCATGCAAGTGCATTGATTGCGTCATATAAGTGCATTGATCTAAAGGTATAAGTGTGTCAACCTAGCTGCAAGTGCGTTGATGTAATGTTGTAAGTACATTGATCTAAACTATGTCTACATAAAAATAAATCTAAAACTTCTCATAAATAAAGAAAATTAGGTTTTTGAAGCTTTGTGCTTTATGCCGAGTTCACTAGCTATAATCAGGGATAAATATGTATTTTTATAAGCCTACAATAAAATCAAAATATCAAAAACAAAGAGATCTGTTAAGAAATTAGTATTCCCAATATCGAAAGAGAAAGCAAATAACAGTATGCATAATCATCAAATGATAATGAAATCAATCAAAACCATGAACATGAAAACCTCAAAGTCCTCCTTCATTGTTCTCCTTCGCTATGTAATGATGGCTCTCAGAAAATGAGAGCTCTATGTGTCAACATAATAATTCAAAATGATTGTGGTTACCAATTATGAGGAACAAGATCTCTATTTATAACAATTTCAGGGTTCCAATCAAGATTCCTTGATTGATGAGTTGATTGGCTATGATTGAAGAGTTGAACTTAGATTGACTGAGAATTGAACTCGACTAATTGCATGTTGTCATAATAGATGGATCTGTTAAGAGAATAGATTGAAGAGTTGAACTTGGAGTGAGTGGGAGTTGAAGTCAAATGATTTCATGTTCTTGGATAGATGGAAGAGTTAACTGATTTGATTGAGGAGTTTAATTGAGGAGGTGGAGTAGAAGATTAGATGGATTAAATAGATTACTGATTTAATTGATTAGTTGGGAAAGAGAATGTTGGAGCTAATTGAAACTGATAATTGAGGAGATAAATATTATTAAATAAATATAAGAGTTTATTTATTTGTACATGTGAGGAATATAAATAAATAATTAATCTATATTTGTTTATAAGAAGAACAATTAGTTTAATTAAATAAAAATAATTTATTTAATTCTCAAAAGGGATTTGAATTTATTATTTCATAAATGAAATAATGATAATATGGAAGAAGGAATATTAATTAAATAATATGATTATTTAATTAATTTTTATAACATAGGAAATAATTAAATAATAAGTAATTGCTTAATTACTTTATAGTGAATAATTGATATAATAATGATTGAATACATGGATGCAAGCAAAGAGATAATGCTAAAAAATGGAATAGTAAATTGTCATACAATGTAAGTTTAAAATTGTATCTAGTATTTATGAAATGATTAAATGGCTAAATATTTTATATGCATAGGAAATACAAACATTTTGTATGTAAAATAAAACTTTTGTACATGAGGTACCCTTTTCTCCATTTTTTGCCTGCATGTTTAAAGTAGAATTTTAAATTTAATGTTCTGGACTGAATAAGTCTTTGGTGAGATGAGAGGTTTTCTTATCTCTACTCTTTCCCACTGGTGTCCGCATGAATGGATATTTAAAAATTTTAAATTATTAATAAAATATTGGGCTTTGACCTTTTACCGATCAAAAAAATAATATATTAATAATTGATGAAACAATTAGGTAATTAAATAAAATCACTTAATTATGAAATTATAGAGAAATGATCATTTCAATTTAGAATATAATGGAAAGATGCCAATTAATTAAATAATAAAGATTATTTATTAATTGAACAAGAAAGGTAGTAGAGTCATTTGCTGAGAGCAATTGACCATTTTTAATTACGTACACCAAGGTAACACATTGTGGAGTTGTAATCAAGTGAAAACATAATGAAATGAACTTGGTTTAGTTAAACATTAATTAAGATAAATGAGATACCTCACTCTTGGCCTTTACTACTTGTAAAGACAAAGGATGGGTTAGATAAAGGTTGGCCATTTATGGGGAATTGATCTAGAAAACTGGTATCATTGTCCTCGTGAGAGGTTAAAAGTTCCACATGAGTTCTATTTGGGGGTTGGGGTCTAGAGAAACTGCCAGGATAATTCAGAAGTGGGAGCTATGTGATGAAACAAAAAGGTGGGTTTGTTAGGATTCCCTTCGTCAGCCTTGTGGTTCACCTTTAATATCTTGTAGAATTCATGATTTTGTCTTATGTATCCCTTGTTGTATTCATCGTGTATCACTCATGTCACTTGTTTTCAATTCTCTTGGTGTTATTCATATTTTGTGTTTTCCTACTTGGTGTGAGCCTTGTGTTTATACCCTAACTCAGAGAGAGCAGATCTTAGAGTTCCACAAAGTTAGGTGGTGTACCATCCTAAAAAGTTAGCACCAATTATTGATGGATTTAGGACCTATTAGACCTCATTTTCATGATTTCAAGATCTGAATGTCTTTATGCTTGATTTCCCACATCTTTGATTTTCTCTCCCCGAAACTTTTCACACTCCCCAAGACCCTGATCTACTTTAAAATTATTAATTTTAAGAAGAGGTTTTTCTTCTTGGTCTTTATTTTTGGTCTTTCCAACAATATAGAATCCTAAAATTAATACAAAATGACATCAAGGCCTCTCATTTTGACATCCATGACTATCCATTTTATGTGCAAGCAATCTACTATTATTGATTTCAAGAGAAAGTGCAATCGAGACAATTGATCATTTATATTCAATATTTGAACGCAAACATCCAAGTCAATATCTCAAACTCTTCATCCATTCAAGAAAAGGCAATCTTCTCTCGTTGATGCAAATTTTTCTCCCATGATGGTCAAGTAGAGGAATTCCCAAGCATGCAAGAAAATCCATTCGTCTTCTCCATTAAAGATTTCCAATATACACTAATTCAAGATCTAGGATTGGCAAGTGTAGATCTATGCATTTGTGAAGGCGTCCTTGATTCTAAAACACATTCAAAACATGCATTTCAAGCATCTTCATGGTTTTGACTGATTTCTATCTCTAACCATGAGGGTTTCTCATGCAAGGTAAATATGACATTTATCTTGTTTATATTACTTTTCTTATGTAATTTATATTTAATTTCAAGATTGATTCCTATATAGGGGCTTGACCAAGTAAATCCCCTACCCAAAATATTTTTCCCCTTCTTCGTGTGTGTAGGAACAATTTTTCAGAGTTTTATATCCATATTTGGGGAGTTACAAAACCAATCATAGATCCTTCATAGATTTCATCACATTCAGAGTCTCTAGGAAAAGGTTCACTTTGGTCAACATTGTCCTTTATATCCATAATTTTCATAGTCATAAGTTATAGGTGTTAGAGTGCCATATTTAGAACCATTTCTGATTATGACAGCTCTGTGACAGTCAAAACCATATATAAAGTTTACTCCTCTTCTCCTAGCTTCAAGGTGAGTTCATTCCTCCTCTTTTCATCTTGCACTTAACTTTATTCATCAAATCTGATATCACATATTGCTAACGGTCTATTTCCTTATCATAAAATTAATTCCTTCATAGATTTGAATATTAATTTTACATATCATATATATTTTGACATTCAAAGAACCCATCCCTAAATCATACTCCATCCTCAAATCTAGATCTTACATTAACACTCCTTCATCCTTTTGGGTTGTGCTAATGTAATTAGGGTTTGAGGGTGAGCCTTTGGGGTGTTCCTAATGTATCATATCCCCTCCATCCATTTGATTTGGTGAGTGATCTTCCTCCATAGCATTGCTCACCATTTCATATGATATAGGTGGTAAATATTTTTATCCATCAAGGTTCATTGATTAGTTCATGTGCATATTGGATGGATTCTACATCATCATCATGCTTCATGATTTATGTGGACAAATCACTTCTATTATGCCTTTGTATCATGTTGTGTATTTTGTTTCGCTGTATTATATTTATATATACTCTTTAGAATGACTATAAACAAGTATCTAAGATTTGGATTGTGGTAATCTAAATAGGGTTGGAGGGTGAGCCTTTGGGGGTGTTCCTAATGTATCATATCCCATTCATCCATTTAATTTTGTGATTGATCTTCCTCCATAGCATTTCTCACCATTTCATCTGATACAGGTGGTAAATATTTTTAACCATCGAGGTTAATTGGTTAGTTTGTGCGCATATTGGATGGATTCTACATCTTCATCATGCTTCATGATTTATGTGGACAAATAACTTCTATTATACTTTTGTATCATGTTATGTATTATGGATTGTATTATTATATTTATATATACTCTTTAGGATGACTATAAACAAGTATCTAAGATTTATTAAATTGTATTCTTCAGTTAGATAGATCGATGTTGGTATTGACTATTGCTATGTACCTGTATGCATATTTTTTTTTGGATTAGTGTCATTTAGATTCGGTATTCAAGTGAATATGGTTATTGATGTTGACTTGTGTATTGATTCATTATAAATTATTTTATTTAGTAATGTGGTTATGCGTTGCTTAGTAGTGATGTTGGGGAACCTAAGAGGACATGATGTAATATTGGATGTTTAGAATCATACATGTTGTTACTACATTACTTTGATTGTCATTATGTGCATCATTATATTAAGTTGAAATTGTTAGTGTAGTTTATAAAAACATGTCATGTTCTATAGTTAAATTATGATGTCCTCTCAGGTTACCTTGCAAGGTGTTACAGTTGTGTCCAACTAATGTTTTGTATGTTAATCATAGTCATTAGATCTAATAAAATCTCTACTATTTGGTGAGGGACGGGTATTATCATTCCAAAATAATGTGATCATAGTCCTAATTCCTTCCTTAATCCTAGAGAATGAGGAGATCTACACATAATTGCCCAATTTCCTTCCAAAGTATTATCATCCAAATTATTTCTCCTTTAAACATATCATGATATTATCCTTCTACTAAAACTAATCTAAGATTAAACTGAAGAAACTTTTCTTTTTTCGAGGATATTTTTACTCACAATAAATGTCAACATCACTCTTCTTGAAATGACCTTATCTATAGAACGAGATCCTTTCCCAATAGAATCCAGATATTTCTTGAGATTTTCAATAATATTTATTATTATTTTTTTTTAGGCAAAGTGGATTAGCCACTATATATAAATAATAAATAATCTGGTTCGAGGACTCAACCGGGAAAGAACCAGAGAAGAAAACCCGGTATCCTTGTCCAGTACAATAATATTAAGTGTTGCATGCAAGAAAATTTCCTTTTTTTCAATGATGTATCTATACCCAATAATTTTAATGGCTCCTATATCTTATTATGTAGAAGGAGAATTGATAGCAATTTGGCATGTTCAATTGTTTCAAGATTATCAAATTGAGCAAATTTTTTTTTTGACTTCGTATTCATTGACCTCATGTTCGTATGTGAAGGTTGTTCAACATAAATTCTCAAATTCTCCTCATCCATTTCAAGTAAATGATGTAACTTTCTATAGTTAATTTTTCTCTTTGCACATTAAGCTAGATTTATATGTTCATCCATACCAATAGAAGGAACTTTTGTTTTGCCTTATCCAACATTTGTTACTTGAGCTTCAGTTGAGCATTCTTGAACATCTATTGCTTGAGCTTCTCCTTGAGCTTCTACTTGTTGATTGTAAGCTATCCACACACACACACACACACACACACACACAGAGAGAGAGAGAGAGAGAGAGAGAGAGAGAGAGAGAGAGAGATTTATAAAACTTGCTTCATGAGGTAAATCTAAATTTATCGTCAAAAAAATATAGTTTAGTAAATTAACTTTGTTATTATCTCCTAATTCTATTAAAACCGGGTCTATTTTCTGTAATTAAGTACACTATGGTTCAATTAATTAGAAACTACGATTACATATTTGTGAAAAACAGATGGGTGAAAACTAGATCACAGAGAGAATCAAATGAGAACAAACTTGAAATATAAGGGAACAACACTAGATAGCATTGAGTTCTACTCTTCCAGCTTACCCCAAACATCAGTAGGGTCTGAGTCAAGACGATCACATCTACCATTAATCTTTTCCTCCATTTACATTGGAGAAAGGCAAATACAACTCAAAGAAATCATTTTGAAAATAATCACAAGATGCCCACCTTGAAATGCTAGTTGTCAACCGCCCAAAGGCTCCATGGAAAGCCACCCAAAAGTACCCACCAATATCTCAAACTTGCCACGCTATTAGGAAATTAGGTCACTCCTGATTATAAATACAAAAAATAAAGCTTGGTCTATGGTAGGCCGTCCTTTTCCTCGCCATTACTTTTGCAGTAGGTATCTATCACGATTACCCTTCTCTATGACTTTATTAGCTCCATAGTCTTTATTCCTCATTCGTCGATTGGAAATAATAGCCGTGGTATCTTACGACCAATTCAATAGTTCTATTCCGAAAACAAAGGCTAGTAGATAATATACGGACATGGAATCACTATATTGCCTTCGCTTTTGGAGCTTTAAGCGCTGTACCATGTGAAAATTCGACCTAAAAGACCCTTATGTGCGGAAAATAAATTGTCTTTTTCCATAAGAAAAATGTCAACTGAGGTGATTGGATTTGAAAGCCAATAATTATATGAAGAGGCTAATTTCTTGGGAAATTTTCCCTTTGGATTTCTGCGAATATATTCTCATTGAACACATCCATGCGGCTTTCAAGCCAATATATATCCTTCCTTGGTTAGGCGTTAATTTGCAGGAGTGTTCAATGGATTGACTGCATATTTGTTTGTAATAAGTAAGCAGAGTTATATTCATGGAGAAGTCTTACATGTAGACTCAGAATATATTACTCAGCCAAGAATGACTTGCCCACATCATCTTCTCAATAAATGCTATTTGAGAATTGTTCTCAATAAATTCTATTTGAGCATTGTGGGCAAGTCATTCTTTGCTTGGCATCATATTCTGCTTCACATGTCAGATGTTCATGATTTTTACATATATATAGGTTTATAGTAGTTTGCAGTGGTTAATTGATGTTTTATTTTTATTTTTTTAAATCGATAATAAATTTGAATTTAAGATCTTTCAGATGAGAAGCTCACAACTTACTCCTACATGGGGTGTTCTGATTGATTGATTGCTATTTAATTATTAAAGGGTTGTCTGAATATTTTATGTCCAGGAGTGATTTGTGTCCTCTTATTTTTCTTTGTTACGCATACTGATTCATCATGAAAATATTAGCATATATAATAATATTTGGTGACAGGTTAAAATATGTAGAAGATAAGGGCTTAAAACAATGGCATCTTGCAGTAGTCTCTTCAAATGAATAGGGTTCTCCAATGTAAACATCATCTGCGCCGATGAAAGTGGGCCGATTATTTACTCTTAAAATCTCTCATCTTGTTTTATCTTTGTTTCTTCAGTTGAAAAACATAGTTAAAATTTAAAATTTAATTTGATGTTATAGGCAGCCAAAAAAAATAGCTGAGTTTGGTTTTGAAGATATCATTTCAGTTTACAAATATGTATCAACTATATATCTTAAATTTTAATCGGTTTAGTGGTATAAATTTGATGGAAGATATCTAGTCATTTATATAAATCGAATATGCTGTTTACGTTTGAAGAAAGATATCTAACCTAAAAATATATTGTCCATGATTTTATATTAAGAAGGTAGACATTTACATTCTCACAAATTATGGTAAACAGAACATATAGAAATACAATTAGAAAGCCTAGCAGGAGTTACTATTTGCCACACAGTAACTAAATACCATGTTCTCCTAAACTGTGCAGGACAAATGGATACCCACGGTTATAATAATATTGATGTTCAGGATCCAAATCAGCGGCTTCGAATTCGTTAGTTTGGTAAAAACATTTCCTACCAAATGTTTTCAAAAAAAAGAAAAAAAAGGAAAAACAGCGTACAGATCTACAATTTCCCGGCTGTTGAAGACTAATACACTGCGAGAATTGTGTGGGATTTGTGGGTAAAGAGACTCGCACATGATACGCTTCCAACAATAATCACCTTGTCTGTTGGTATAGGAAACAACACTGCTTTGTTCCAAGTGGAAAACAGTGTCTATGACCTATTAAAATGATGTCGCAACTAATTTATTTTGAGGCAATAACAGTCAAAAAAGTCCAAACAGGGCTCAACTAGAGTCGGTTTGCCTATTGTTTATTGTGGGAGTGGATCTTATAGTTAAACTTCATCTTTTTAAAATAAATGATCTTGTAATTTTAAAGTAAATGACAATAATAGAGGGATAACTTTTAAGTCATTTAAAAGTTCTGTTTTGAATTTTAATGAAATAAAATTGCGTAGTGATAGTTGCAGGATAAAAGTCCATTAAAAAGCTTTTTATAGATTGTATATTGTAGTGTTGACTATTTATTTAAGTATACAATAAGAAGATATTAAATAGGGTCCCTGTCTTTAAAGGGACGGAGAGAGGGACGGAGGGAGAGAGTATTTTTAACATATTTCAAACAAGTTAATCCTTTTCGAGTTAGTCATTGAGTTTCACAAGTGTTCAATGAATCTATAACATATTAGACAAAAGTGCAGAGTTAAGCTTATAAGGAAATCTTGGAGAGGGAGGGACGGAGGGAGGGAGAGTATTTTTAACATATTTCAAACAATTTAATCCTTTTCGAGTTAGTCATTGAGTTTCACAAGTGTTCAATGAATATATAACATATTAGACAAAAGTGCAGAGTTAAGTTTATGAGGAAATCTTCGTTAAATAGTAGAAATACATCATTCATCCAAAATTTACTTTTCATTTAGCTTTCTCAAATTCAGATGAATTTATATTAATAGAAAAATTAATTCTATTTGAATATATTATATAAATTAATCTTAGAATAGTATTGTATTCTTCTTATCATGTCAAATATTAACATTTTTCTTAGATTCTCATGATGGTTTGGTTGATTGAATTGTAAGGATGTTATTTTGTTATTAAAATAATTCCTTGACTATTATTATGGAGTTTTTGATTGCTGATAAAATTAGGTTTTATGGGGACCTGAAACCCTTAACAAGCATTACAAAAAAGAAATAGTCATTAGGACCACTAAACTAGAACATGGCTGGACACCAGCCCGTAGAACCTAGAACCAACGTAAAAAAATAGAAACAAAAAACCAGAAACCAACTAAACCACCCAGCAACCGAAAACTGAAAAACAAACCAGCACAAAAGCAAGGGAACAACAGGACCTAGACAAACTCTAGAAGAGTTCCCTCTGCCTACTTCTTTGCCTCAGACACCTTCTTGAGAGAAGCGTTAAAGTCTAAGAGTTCCATGATCTTGTCTTAAATTTTCTTCTTTTTAACAGATTGAGTGTGCTTGCCTAGGGCAGCATCATCCTCATCATCTTTGTCATCCTCAATCTTCACAGTCAGAGAACCAACATCCAGCTCCGTCTTTATGGTAGTGAAGCACTCCATCGCATAACCCATGAAAAGGTTAATATCCCTCATGTGCTTCTTCAGAGTGTTCTCCAGGGTTTCCATTCTGTCCCATAGATCCTTCATGTTATTCTCCTTTTGTTCAGCCTTTTGGCCATCAATCCCCGCCGACCCAGTATCAAAATTCCCCCGAAGAATATCAACTTTAGCAGAGAGGGATCAGAAACTAATATTGAGGCTTTTAATTTCCTTGAAGACCCATTTCATAAGGTGAAATGAATACATCGACATCGCCTTCACAATTTGTAGGACACCAAAAGGGGGTTCAATCTTATCATCCATGTCCTCTTGAAGGAGTTGAACATTTCATTCATGCATATCAACCATTCTCGCAAAGGAAATATTCCTAGAGCTGAAGGGGAAATTACCCTTGTCATCAGTCTCCAATCCTGGAGTCTCATTATCCACCTTCCTCTTCGAGTGCACCTCCATGACCACTTTGAGCTTCGGTGAAATAGGAACATAATTTTTCTTAGAGCTAGCATAATTAACCAAAATGGGAACCTTTTAACCCCGCATATCCCCATCTTTATCTTTAGGGTCATCACCTTTAGCCTTGGGTTCCTGGGAAGACACATTCTTGTCCTCTTCATCACTAGAATTTCTCACCGAGACCGACAAGGACTCCTAGATTTCCTCATCAGACTGGGTGTGGGGGACATAATCAGTATCCACATAGCCATCAACACTTTCACCTTAAGAGTCCATATTCATACCATCCTTCTTATCAAATTTTAATTTTTTTCCAAATGTCAACTCCGCTTTATCCTCATCTTCCCGAATCTGTTTGCCCAAAGCCTTAGCAGAACCAAAGTCTCTAGGAGAAAGGATAAGAGGGCTACTAGTAGCAACTTTCTTAACATGCTCAACAATTAAAAGAATGAGATCCTCATGTAGAATGGGCTTACTCTCTTTCTTCCTATGATAAATTATACTATGGCGAAGAGACTCCAGTAGATAAAATGGAACGAAAACCCTAACCTTATATCTAAAATGATAGAGAAACAAAAAATGGTAGGAGTGAACCCTTTTATACCTACCATCCAAGGTGATATACTCCATGAAAATAATAAGAACCTTCACCCAGATCTCCTTGATAGTGTCCACATCATAACAGCCACCAGAGTCCTTCAACAAGCTCTCGACTTTCTCATTGTCCTTAGGGAAGTGCAGGATGACCTTTTGGGAGTTCTTCTTATCTCTATAAAACTTCATGCCCTTGGTATTCAACCTAGACACCTCCGCTAAAAGATCTTCAGTAATTTTTATAGCCATTCCCCTAATAGTCACAGCACCATACTTCCAATTCTAAACAAAATCCTTCATGACCTCATCTTTGGACCCCTACAAGTGCTCCATATACATTACGAGCCCACCCTTCGTCAGCTTATCCCAGACCTCAATATTTTTCTTTTATTTTTGTAGTTGTTTGGATCCCTGCGATTAAGACCTCCACCCATGCTGCACTTAGAGAACAAAGTCTCAACAAAAATGGAAGAAACAACACAGAGATAGGACACAAAGGTAGATTTCAAATTGATCATTGTGTGTCTGCACTTAGCAACCTTGGGAAAGATGATGCTTTCTGTAACCCTATTAACTGCTTTAATTAACTTGCGTCTTTTCATCAACGCTTTTTTAGATATTCCAAATCTTCTCTTTTATTGTGAGTCAAATCAAACACCAACTTGGCCTTCAAATTGATGGTCAAATCACTTCCAGCATGCCAAGTCATGATATCCTCGGCCTTGGCTGAGATGTTGGCCAATGCATCAGTAGTACAATTAGCCTCCCTGAAGTTATGAAAAATAATGACATGCTTGAAGGAATCAATGATTAAACGAGCCACTTCAATAACTATTATTATGGAGTTACATTTCATAGTATTTTAGAATATATCTGTTAAATGGGTTGAAACCCTTTTATGTCTCCCTCCACTATTGGGCGGACGTTCACTTTGTTTTTTATTGTTCCTAGATGTTGTTCTTATAGTGTTGTTTTGTTCTTTATAAGGAATTAGGGCCCTCAACCTACTTATCTACTAAAAAAATTAACATTTCATAGTATAAGATTAGTTTTCTAATAGAATTGCATTATCTAGAAAACTACCTATCTATTTCTTAGAGTGCACCAACTACTTAACTTTAAAGTGCATTGACTATTTATTATTAAATTCAATAACATTGTAATAAGTTATAAATGAGATAATAATACTCTATGTACACGTAGATACAAGTTATTTCCTACAACCCTATATAAGTTCGTATCACATGTTAATACTATTTACCTTCAAGCCTATTCATTTATATGGTTTTCGTATGTCTTAAACGTAATATATGAAAAGATAAAAATCTCAAACATTTTGTTACTAGAAAAATTCTAAAACTATAGTGAAAAATTAGTATTAGAATTCATTTAGGCTTCTTGACATTTCTTATGCTTTGAGTAAATCACATTCACTATTTGAATGAAAAATAATTACAATTTTATTTAGGTCCATCAACACTAACATAATATATGAAAATATAATGATATAAACATTCAAACTTAGTATTTTCATGTAGTTAGATAACTATATGTTTTGAAAATAGAAATATATAAAATATTATAATATTCGCATGCATAAATAAATCCTCTAGAGACGGGGTGACCAAGGGTAACCCTAGGCTGATAGGGTATGTGGGAGTGTTGAGAGATGAAAATGGCATTCCTATAGAGGTGGTGGCTCTCCCAACAGGCATCCAGACAAACCACCTAGCTGAAGCAATAAGGGCCTATCAAGGTCTTATGTTGGCTTACCAACTGGATTTTAAGAAGGTTTGGGTCGAATGCGACTCTAAAAAACATTATAAACTACCTCAAGGGTAACCATAAACCATCTTGGACAATTGAAAATTGGATGAAAAAGTAAAAATATATAATTTCTTCATTTGAAATGTTCTATATCTCCCATATCTATTGTGAGGCAAACTCCGTTGTTCAGTGGTTTACAAATAAGGGATTTGAGAGTAAGTATCTATCCATGTGGTGGGGTAAGGACATGTTTGAGCGTGTGATCAACATTCTCTTACTTTGTGATAGGATGATGATAGTGGCAAATGGCTTTACCTAAAATTATGGAAGTTAAATTTGAGAAGAAAGGTGGCATCATTACTTGGCGGGGTGCTATTTCTAAAGTTATGGCTTGTGTGTACAACACTTGATGTTGTAATATCAATAAATCACCACACATATTCTAGGTGTTCTTACTGTATATTTCATGTTTTTCTTCCACTACTCTGTCTATGAGTTGGATATGTTCCAAAGCTTTGGGGTAGATATGGGAGGAGATCATAGGAGACTCAAGCCTATTGATTGTGAAAATCTCAAGACTAAATACAAAGTGTGGAATATTTTAAAGGATGGTAGTTGTATGCCTTACCTAGAGGGATTCCACAACTGGGATCCATAAATCACATATCACTTTGTTAGCAGCTAGTAAAATTTGAACATTGTATTGTTTGGACGGAAGGTGTCGATTGATGAGAATGTGATAGCCAAAGTCAATGGCCTTTCAACGGAAGGGTTAATGTTTTATTGGGACCATAAATATTCATCCCTCGCTATTTTGAGGTTCCCAAAAATAGAGGAAGAGAGAGATAAATTAGAGAATAAGGAGAAGAAAAAGGAGAAGAAAACTAGCTACTTCAACCCGTCCAGGATTAAATTGGTTTGAAACCAAGTATTGAAGGTTATAATGGATTATTTAACTCTTGATGGTCGTTTTACAAGACCGTTTGCACATCATTTCTCTTTTTAATCATTTTATTCATGGTGTGAGGGTTTTCCTTCCTTTTTACTTGTGGTCTTCCCTTAAATATAGCTTTAAAGTGCATAGGAAGAATTTTGTGAAAATCACCATTCTTCATGAAGACTTGTTGGTTTTGATTTTGAATGACTATAAAGCCCTTCTCACTCCCTCAAATCTTGTCATGGTGTCAGAAGATTATGATACCAGTGTGAGGGAGATGGAAAATGAAACTCAGGATGAGGATGATAAATATTATGGGGAGGAAGATATTGCGCCTTCTTCAAAAGTTAAGAAAGTCCCCTAGTCTAAGGTGAAAATGGGTAAGAATGGGAGAGGGAAAGACATAGAGTACAAGGAGGAAGAGTATATACCCTCTACTAAAATTGAAATAACTCTGAAATCTTAATCGAGGGTGGGGACTTATGGGAGGGAAAAGGAGAAATATTTGACATTGAAATATCATGGTAAAAAGGACCCTTTCATTTCTACCCCTATTTTTGTTAATCTAATGGTTAAGTCTACATCTAGAAAAGGAAAGAAGAATTTACTAGAAGAAGAAAATAAGAAGGAACTATAGGTTGAAACTCAGGTCGCCTATGGTAGGTACCCATAGGGAGGAAAAAGTTAAGCCTTTGTTTGAATTGACACCTAATTCCAGGATTTTCATACAAGATCATGGGGTGAACCCACAATACTATTTACACTTTTTTGCAAAATTTGACACTAAAATATACATTTTGAAAAAAAAATCTTCACATTCAGATGCATATTGCTACTAAACCATTACAAATTTCAAGATGATGTAAATTGGAGTCTTTTATCATTTTTTGGGTAGATTCTAAAAAAAAAAAAATCAATTTTTTTTGGAATTGATTTTGATCCATTTTTCCATCTCCCTTGAAAACTAGTTTTTTTGTAGCAAAGAATTTTTTTAACGAGTGAAACTCACTTGTAAATGCATAATTTTTTTTAATAAAATAGATATTAATGTGATTATTTTGAATTGAGTTTTGTAGCATCCATATATAATGTTTGCAATTTGTTTCATGACTTTATCCTCAGTATTTCATATTTTATTAATGTTTGAAGTGGACTTAAGAATAATTTTGACATACATTCATTTTCTAACATGTAAATTGTTGTGTATGTGTCCAATTTAAATTTTTTTTGTTAGAAAGAGGACTTCAATACCTAGTGCATAGATATTTTTTAGAATTTGTTTTCAATTGTTTGGTAAGAAACCTATATTTAATTAATCTAAAAAAATAAACATAATAAAATCAAAATATAATAAAATTATAATCATTGGAAAGCTCATTCTAAATACTTCTATCATGCATCTGGGTTTGCCAAGATTGTTTCATTTGAGCCCTCGAATTGAACTCGGAAGGCCACAAAACTATATAAATTACATGACTTTATGGAGAGAAATTTGGGCATGGGGTTTCGATAAAAAAAAATTGATAGAAAGGGGTCCCATCGGACCCCCCCTCCCCCACCCCCTCCTCACCTTTGATAGAAATCACTTTCTATCGAGACTCCACCATCCAAATGAAAATGATAGTGGATGTGTTTTTTAAAGTCCATAATATGGGGTTTCGATCAAAACGCCCTTATTACAAATAAAAAATTTCAAAAAGGGTTTCGATCAAAATCTATTTTCGATCAAAACCCTCAAATTTTGTGATTGGGCTGAAATGGAGGAATTTTTTCCTCCAAAAAAGTGTAACCCACTATTGTGTGTTCACCCCGTGAAGATTTTTGTGATGTTTTGGGGATGGCTAGGGAAAATGCAATTGATTCTTTCTCTCTTTTTACATGGCTATGGCATGAAATTAAGGAGGTAAAAATCAAACAAAGAGATATGGGAAGAAAACTTGAAGTACTAAAAAATGTGGTTGCCGGACACACTAAGGATGACACTATTAGGGTTACTATTGATAGTGGTGATGAATTAGGGGAGAATTTGTGGACTTCAGACGAGAAAATGTCGATTGTTGAAGGCTTTAAGATGATAGCTAATGAACTGAAGCAAGTGAGAAAGCATAGTGAGCATAAGTTTACCTAGATGGAGAAGAAAGTTAAGAGTGGGAAAAAATTCCTTCAAACGGTAATGACAGAGAGCCACAAAAGTATCAAAATTATTGCAGATTTGATAAACAGACTCGTGGAAAACCTTGAAAAGGTGCATCAAGAAAAATTATCATCCATTTGCAGCAGGACAAGGGTCAGGAGCTCCTAGGAACAAGAAAAAGGACTAGGGGAAACATATAGAGGAAAGTTGAGAGCTTACTCACAGAACACAAGGACACGAAGAAAGCGACAATAGAATTGACCCAATTGGAGATTGAGGTGTCTGAAGCACTAAAGCACATGGACTAGTTTTCTCTCTGGTTTCCTTTTTATTTTATATTTAGTTAGATGCTTTGTTTTTGTTGCTTTCGAGATACCTATTTCTTTGTTTATCTTAAGGGTAGCATTTTTTAGGGCATGTTCCGCCTATACACTATGTTTGGTGCGTATTGATATCTTTATGCTCTCTTTTAGTTAAAGGGCTTCGGGACTGTTCAAAACCTGCTTTTACCATATTAAAAAATTAAATACAACTTCTAGAGTTTTTAATTCTAAATTGTTCTTTTCATATATATTTCAAAATTACATATTTTTTCAACTAACTATATTTTTATAGGAGGACTATTTCCTATTTGTTTCTTGGAAGATAAACCTATATATGCGAGAGTATATGATGCTTTTAGAATTTCTCTACAAACATACAATTGTTGGAAGTTTGAAAGGGAGATTGCTCAGTTGTAGGACGTGCTTACGACATTGGTCACTACACACTTCACCTAGGTTTTCTTTGCCCTTCATTGTGTTTTGGTTAGGTATCCTAACAAAGGCCCTAAGGTGTCTCCAAAGGACAATGACCAGAAGAAAGGGAGGGATGTTTGTGGTCTAAAGGAAGTTGTTGTTGAAGCCCTTCCTTAATCTCAAAAGAACAAAGGCAAGATAGTTGAGGATGCAACACAATCCTCAAATTGTCTTTTTTAATTTTGTCTCGAATTTGGCTTCTTTTTGGGTTTTTTTAGTAGTTTAAGTTGAAGTTTGATTTTCGTTATCGGGTGGTATCACAACATGTATAGAAGTTTGCATATATGGAAGGATGTATATGTTACTTCATAATTGTTCTACCAGTTTGATATTAGAATCTGTGATTTGGTTTAAGGATTAGGGGATTGTATTTTACGTTTATTACAACTTCATTTCTTAGCTAAGCAATATATGTACCAAACTTAATATAAATATTTTTGTATATTAATATAAATTTTAGACTTTATGCCTTCTATCGGAGAAAAAAAAAATTTAAAATAAAAAATTTAAAAAAGTACTATTATTAAACTTAAACTCCAACTTAAAAAAAACAAAAAAAAAACAAAAACAAAAACAAAAACAAAAACTTGATAAATATAATTTTGTTTCTCATTGAGATGAGTTTAGATGAAAAGCTTTATTAGAATGTTGATTTAATTACATATCACATGCTTGGTAAAGATCCTCCTGATCGAGCTTGGTTTTGAAGATGCTAGGCCTCAAAATTAAGAACAATGTCTATCATCTTGACAAATAATAGCACTGGTTTACATTATACACAAATGTGATAGAAAGATAACTTAGAAGCACACCAGAACATATTATTGGGCATACTCTGATTAATTATAATGTTCTCCTCTATCGTGACGTTGACAACCGAAATCACCGACAAGAAATTGGTACCGAACGTCAATTTCAAAGCTGTTCAAGACTACCATACAATTATTTAGGGAGAAAGAATTACATATGTAAAGATAATTACTTTGGTCTAATGGTGAAAGAAACAACGCTGCTTTACTTTGCATAGATATTTTCGTCGAATAACAATTCCGGGCAATGGCTTACGATCAATTTAAAATTGATTTAGCAGCCAATAAATTGAAAACTTTAAATGGAAATTTTCTATAGGAAGAGCTTGAGCGATAAGTGAGTTGGAGTCAATATTTTGGTTTTTCATTGTAGCAGTGGGCTTGACATGTTAATAGCCACTGAATTCGTGTTAAAGTATGTGTTATTTATTGTTAGACATCTTATTTGATGGGTTGGAATAAACATATTCGTGTTTATTGCAGTAGTAGGTCTTGTATGTAAACAACCATTCTATTGGTGTCAATGTATCTATTGTTTACTACGAGACCTGTCATTAGATGGGTTGGAGTCAACATTGTTTATTGTAGGAACATGTTTCACATGTAAATAATCATTATATCGTATTCAATGTGTTGAATTTTTAGCGGTAAAGTAGGTCCAACATATATACTTTTACTTGAAATAAAGTTACAAAACCATTATAACATTCACATGTGTTGATATAGCTTAGGCTAGGAAACAATAAGAGTTCTAATTTTGTAAAGGATTGTAATCTCGATTGTAGATTTCAAGTCAAATATATATTGTTTTTTAGTGAGGGTACATTGTAGCTTTAGAGAGAATAAATATGATCTACACTTATATGTTCAAGCAATGCATTGATTGTTTAGTTTTGGTGACAATATAGGGATAAATTTTAAATAATTGGAGGTGTGTTTAATTTTAATTGAAATAAAGTAATAATATGATAATGAGATTCACATGTATACATGGATAAGATTGTTGGTACTTATTTAGTAAAAAGTTATGGGCTTCAAGTCAACTAAATATATTTTTATATAGATAGTATATTGTAGTTATGCTTATTCATATAAAGTTGTAAAAGAGAAGCATTAAATATGATCTATAATGCTACATTTAAAATAAGGGTTTTAGAATTGACGTTAACCAAACATCTTTCTTTATAGATAGTACAATGTACTAATGACTAGTTATATGAGACCATCATAAAGAGATCGAAGGTGATTTTCAATTGTGAAACTAATAAAGATTATGATGTAACATCGTATTTATTAGTCTTTTCTATAACAACACTATTATGATAATCTATACAATAGTCAATATAATCAACATCAATTATAATCATTTTTTATTCTCCTCAAACCTTAAAATTATATTTTGTCCAAAAAATAATAAATATTCATATTATATATAATGTTACATCCAACAAAAACAATTTTATATACTATTTTAAAATATTTCAATTTAGATTTAATATTTTCTTATCACCTATAACATTGTGAATCTTCAAAAAAATAATATGATTTTATTTATGTCTATAAGTATATGGTGTGTAAACAAGGCCAATATGTAGCCTACATCTAAAATTTAAGAGAAATTACACAAGATTAAACCAAATGAAATACTGGAGTCCAACATAGAAATCCATTCTTAATGTCTATTACTCGTGTATTTCTACAGAAATCAATGATAATTATCTAAAAGCTTTTTTGGATTCAGCCAACGGTCAAGATTTATTTTTCTGCAACCCTATATCATCAACGGCTGTTCCTATCACATGTGTGATTTTCATTCGATCCTCGATTTCAGTTTTTTATTTGTTGCGGAGGTTTACAACCATGCATTGACCGCGACTAATGAAGAGATGTCTTGTCATGATGATAAATTTCAATATCTCAAAATGAGATTCGATTTTATACCAACACTTTCTCTATTGGAAGTCGTCGTTTGTGTTTTCTGCACCAGTATTTCTCTTTTAACTCACTCTTTTTTCCTTCCGTATTGAGTATAAACCTTTTCAGTTGAGCTACTTTTATATTTTGACTTCGAGTGTGGGTTTGGTTCGAAATTGTCAACATATTTAATGCAGAAAATCATTAAGATCGATTAATTCACAATTCTCTACGAGAGGCGGGATCCGTTGAAAGCTACTACTACTACTTACCTATCCAGAATCCTCCTTATCCATGAATAGTTTCTTTTTTTCCTTTATTTATCATATTTCATCTTTTGTTGGATTTATAATATAATTAAAATAAAAGAGGGGTTAAAATTTATTCAAACAAGAAAAAAAACAAAACACGAGCATCAAAGAGTACTATCAAGATCTATCGAGTGGTCTAATTGTTAAGATAAACCCAAACGTAATTGACTCTTATCTACAATATTCCAATTTTGGAAGTGATCAAAAGCCCATTTAGTGAGACAGTCTGTTACACCATTCCACTCCTTGGGGATACGAGTCAAAATAACAGAATCAAAAGAAGCACACAAATCAAGAATCTGGTTAACAGCCAAAGCTAAATGCCAACTAACATCCTCAAAATGTTGTCGAGTCAACAAATGCACCACCACCTACAAATCAAATTCACAAATGAGCATGCTATATCCAAGAGAACAAGTACGCTCCACAACATACAGAAGTAGTAGCCTCCATCGAATTGTTAGTATGATGACCATTATAAACAAAAAAACATAAACTGAACAATCCCCAAAATCTCTCTACCAACTCCAACAATACCTACAGGACATGGGTTTCCCCGAGAAGACCAATCTGTGTTGATTTTTAGAAAGCCTTGCGGTGGCAGAGTCCATCTCCCCACCCTATTAATTTTTTGAAGAGGGTGTCTGCATCTATTCCTCGTGAGCGGTCCTTGTGGAGGAGGAACATGGAGACAATTAAAGCAAATAGCATCACTAGGATCCACAGCCTTTGACAAATCACAATTGGCCAAAATAGTTTCTCTCAAAAATAGAGAATTCTCTAGCACAAATGGTGAGCCTCCAACAACACATCTTGAAAGAGCCTGTGATTCCTCTCCAACCAGATATGCTAGATAATAAAAGAAGGGTTGAAAGTCCAAGAAACATGAAGAAAAGAAGTCTTAACAGGAGCATTACACTATCGAGAAAAGAACTCAGCTGAAGAAGAGACAGGCCAAGAAGATTCCAAACATCCCACCAAAAGTGTCAAATATGTCTATTGAAGGAGCACTGGAAAAAGAGATGAGAGATAGTTTCTTCACTATTATGGCACAACACACACATCAAGAGGCCTTGGAAACCACGCTTACATAGATTATCCTAAGTAAGACATTGATTCTAGATCACCAACCGCATGAAAAAATTGCACTTGGGCAATGAGAACTTGTACCAAACATGTTTCCACCAAGGAACTTGAATGTCCCCAGAAGTATGTCGCACTAACTCTCTACAGAAACAAAAAACTTTCTAGACAAATAGCTATTATTCCATGCCAGAAAATCATTTCCATCAAAGGTAGTGCACTCCCTAAACTCCAGAATCTGAGTCAACTCTTGCCTATCATGCTGAGAGCCCCCCAAAGGCAACTCAAAAGGAAGTTTCAAGCAAAAACAAACTTCCCACCCACAATAATAGGCATCCTTATAATGGTGAATAGTATCCCACCTAGTTGTAGTAAAGGTATCATAAAGGGTTTGAAGATGGCGATGAATAGAAAGGATAGAAGTATGACCATCCCAAGAATCTAGCCAAAAATGAGCTTGAGATCCTGAATGGCAGATCCAAAAGAGTCCATTCTTAACCAACTAAGCCCTAAGTTTTAATGTATTCCAGATCATATAACTTGTTCCCAACAAAGGAGAGGGGGGGGCGTCAAACACATTAACACCTAGAAAATACTTAGAGGTGATGATACGGGCCCACTGTTGATGTTGGCTAGTGTACCAACATGAATATAACTTAGCAGCAAGAACTTTCCCAATTAAAATAACAGAGTGTAATCCAAGGTCATCTATAGTCTTAAGTCTTTACATGGTTTCCCACTTAACAAGGCTCATTTTCAAATTTGATAAGTTCCCATTCTAAAGAAATTGATGAGAGAAGGAATCAAAATCCTGAACAAAAATACATGGGAGTAACCTGAACAAAATATTTGTATATAGGAATGACTTAAATAACTAACTTTAGAAGAGTTAAGCAAGCATAAGATGATAACTGATGGTGAGTCCATTGATTAACCTTATGACACAACTTGTTAAGAAAAATTTGCCAAGAGGATTTGGCATGTCTACCAACAGTAAAAGGAATTCCCAAATAAACAAAGGGAAGAGACCCAATCTGGAAGTGAAAAATGTTAGCAATACACTCTAAATGGCCTGAGGGTTATTGAAGAAGAAAATGGAAGTTTTTTTCTCATTGATTTTCTAGCCTGAAGTTGCAAGGTAAACATCCAAAGCTTTCGTGAAAGATTCAGGTTCATGAAGATAAGCCAATCCCATAAGAGACGTATCATCCACAAATTGGAGATGTGAGAGTTATGGTAGACCATTGACCCATTGCCACCCACGAGTCAATCGCTGAGCAGCGCAAAACATAAGTAAATGGCTGAGACCCTCATTGAAAATAATAAACAAGGGGAAAAAGGATCCCCTTTGACGAAGGGCTCAGGAAGTACCAAAAGCCTCTACAGGTTCTCCATTCACAATAATTGAAAAAGAAATAGAGGTAAAATAGATCATAGTCCAACTCACCCATTCTTCACTAAAAAACATACTAGGAGAATTTTATGAAGAAAACTCCATTTGACTCGGTCATAAGCCTTGGCCATATCCAATTTAGTGAACATAGATCTCTCCATTGAAGTTGTCATAGAGTGAATAACATTAGAGGCCACCACCACCCCATCCAAAATTATTTTCCCAGTCACAAAACCTCCTTGTTCCTCAAAGATCACCACAGGAAGACAAGTTTGGAGCCTCTCTACAATCAATTTAGTGAAAATCTTATACACCACATTACAGAGAGAAATTGGCCAAAAAAATTCAAGTTTGTTCGCACCTTCCTTTTTGGGAATATGAGTCAAGAAGGTTATATTCAATGCTCAAAGAATATTTTTATTACAAAGAGATGATGACATTATTTTGCCATTAGTATACTCACTGAAAAACATAGACAGAAAGAAAGCATTACCAGTGAACCACAGGCAGTACCGGTGAAATGCAAGCATACCCGACAGAACAAAGATTTTGAGAAAAATGCTAAGTATAAAAGTCACAAGCATCATCGGCGACCACAAGCATCACCGACGACCACAAGAATTATTGGCGACACAATTTTTGAAACTAACCCGACAGGAACATAAAAGGCATACCCGATGACTAGTTCAAGAAAGGAACACTGACGACCAAGAAAATTGACTATCAGAACCGACAGACAGATCAAGAACCCGCAAATTGTGGATCTAATTTTTACACGATGGATAAAGTAATGTAATTCTATTTATAGAGTTTTGTTTTGTTTTAAATAATAATTTGATGGTCATGCAAGCTTTATGTAAATGCTTTAAAGCATCCTAACGGATCTAAAGCATATCTAACTAAAGATCAAGGTCAAGTTGTAAACCTTGGATCTAGAGTTAACTTGCGATGCATGAATCAAGAATTGAATCTAAATTAGTATAAATAGATGTTCATACTCAATTGTGAGTACATGAATTCTTTATTATTGATAGCCACGAAGAGCATCTAAGGAGCAGAAGGTAGAATTCATGCAAAGATCAGAAACAGAGTACATCATTTTTCAAGAACACACAAAGGCTACCGACGAGCAGATAAAGGTATTATTCAATCATGGAAGGATGATTACTAATATGTATGAAGCTTTATAGGATCTGTTATCAACAATTGAAGATTGCATATATCATCATATCAAAGACTTATTTAGTTGCATTCTAACAAGTGCATCACATATGAAATCCTTTTGTAGAAGGTGAACTTAACTGTTCTTTCCAAATCTCTTAATAGAGTGCACACTTAACAGTGTTGCTAAAGCTTCAAATGAAGTATATCTTAACAGGTCTCCACTGTAATACTCCTAACAGGGTAGGTCATCAAAAGTGACCAATTGTAAGCCTTAACCGGCCCCTTCT
>MU224776.1:3340924-3353594 GCA_018584345.1 Thuja plicata | reverse complement strand
CTGTCTGTTTGTTTGTTTGTCTGTATGTATGTCTATCTATTTGTCCATCTATTTTTTTGTCTATCTATCTATCTATCTATCTATCTATCTATCTATCTATCTATCTATCTATCTATCTATCGATCGATCGATCGATCGGTCGATCGATCGGTCGATCTATCTATCTATCTATCTATCTATCTATCTATCTATCTATCTATCTATCTATCTATCTATCTATCTATCTATCTATCTATCTATCTATCTATCTATGGGTTTAGCTAATTCGAAAACTAAAACTTAATAGTAAAGAAAATTCTTTAAGAATTCCTTGTACAAAAGAGAGATAAAATAAAAAAACATATATATTAATATAGTTGTCTTAATATGAGGATTATAAATTTTTTGAAAGATATATAATTTATTACATAAATCATTTTTTTTTCCCTCAATGTGACATTTCTAGAGTGAAATGAATTCAAACTACAAACTAAATTTTTCATTTTTCCCTTGCTCCTCTATATCTTTAATATAATCTTCTTCCCTTTCCTATTTTTCCTTAGATTTAACTCCATTTCAACCTTCAATTTTATTCATGAACAAATACTTTATTCTGCCATTAACAACTGCTAACTATTTGATAATTCAGTCTTTGGAATGAACTACTAATCATTCTAGCTTACATAGTCATCAAGATACAAAATCTTGTTAAAATAATATCTAAATGAAAGGGAACAATTAATAGAATAGCAACAACAAAAAATAATTTACTATTTTTATATTACTTTTATAATATTTAGAGAAATTTATTTGGTTTAATAACTTACATTATAATATCTCAACTGTCAATAGTTTTTTTGGTTTTTGTAATTTATGAGGCATTTTGGGTTTTATTTTAGTTTTCACATCTCTCATATCAATTAATTTCTTGTTATGTTGGCTTAGCATTACTCGTGTACTATATCTAGATAATTTTAATAAATAGAATTAATTTTATCATTCTCATGCATAAATAAATGTGATATGACATATGTTTATTGATGAAAAATTTACAATAGTGAGAATGTGTATCACATAAAAAACCTTCACCAATAAACAATAAGTTTTTTGTTAAAGAATAAGTTGATTTTGAAGGGACCAAAAAATCTTTAAAAAATAAACATCTAACTTAAAAAAATAAAATGCTAACCATCCGCTAGACGATTGCTAATGAAAACCACAAAAAATAGGGGACACAAAGCTCAATAGATATTACAACTTTGTTAACAAACTATAATTTTTATACCTAATTTTTTGATTAATTCTATGAACCTTATTCATAATGTTGTCAATGAGGGTAGCCCTCTTATACTTGATTCAAAGTCTAGTTGTAGGCTTGGGTAGATAAACTATATCCTTATCCTTCTTGTCCACACTTTTCTCATCAATAATGAATTTTTTGATCAACTTGATACTAGCAAAGGGAGAGCCCAAATTAGCCTTAGAAATGCACTAAAAATATTTATCCTGAGCGTTAAGTTTCTTGTGGCCCTTAGTAGTGTAATCCATGGTTATTTTACAAAAAGAAACAACTTCCCTTAGTTTATCCTGGATAGCATCAATGACATCATCTAACTTCTTGATACAAATCTTGTCGCCTTCTTTTAAATATTTCATACCCTTCACCAAAGAATGAGTAATAGCCATTATCTTATCCAAACCTTAGGATGGAGGAGCCAAAGTGACCTTTTAATTTAGAGAATTTATTTTTGCAACAATCGACACAAGAACATGGCATTCTAGCTATCCATTACATCCTTGAAATTCTTGTTTATGTTTACATTTTTATTGAATCCATAAACCCTTATAAGTTGAGGTTTCATTATCTATCTCCAAGAGGTTATCAATTTGAATCCTAGTATCCAAATCACCCATGTTGGGAGACTAGGAAATAGGGCAATTATGAATAGGGACAACATCTTTTTGAGAATTCATTTTAAATTTCTTAATACTTGAGGACTTTCTCACCCCCCACCAATTTGGACCTAATAGAGTTTTTCCCCTTGGCTTTAGTAGGCGCAAACATTTTTTATTTATATTTTACCATGCCACCATCTTTTCCTTCAAATGAGTTATAAAATCCTCATAATGAACATGGAAATTTTGTTGGTATTCAATGCTAGTCTTAGGGATAGGGCTTTTCTAGATAGATAGATAGACTTGATATGATCCATAATAAGCACAATTATGATAGTTGGAGAGACTATTGAATTTTTTGTCTAGGGTTATATAATGCATGATAATCTTTCCCACATCCATCCATGGAGATTTAATGGAAGATCTTTAATATCCTCCATCTGCAATTTTTTTTATCCTCATTTCTTTTCCAGGATGGAAGAAAATCCCAAATACCTCATTTGCACATTTCTTGTCCCTATAGAATTTTCTCCCCTCAACCAGAGTATTAGAGAATTGAGCGATTAATTCCTTAGTGATTTCAAGTTCATAATCATACACCTTCACAATCTCATCCCTCCATCCTTTGACAAAAGCTTCAGTGACTTTAGGGTCTGAACCATGAAGCTTCTCCATATAACTAGTGAGATCACTAGATGAGAGATCACTCCAAACTGTATAGTTATTCTATCATTTTTGGTAGACAATAGGCTCAATTCTATTCCTCCCACCTCGCATATTGCTAATGCCATCAAGAGAATAAAATCTAGATAATCAGGGCACCAAATACTGAAAACCAAGCTCAAGTAAATAAGCAAAACTTGATACTTCATGATAAATGAAGGCCAAATCAATAAACCATTTCGCATGATTGAGTTTATTTCAAAAAAAGGCATTCAATTTAGCATTCCCCATAATCATTATAGACAACCATTTTGATCCCTTTTGGCATTTTTTCATTAAACCCCTAGCTTACCTTGTGTTCATAATTAACCCCTAGATGAGCCAATCTATCTTACCCTCATAGTACACATGAGTGGCCTTGTGATCATCAAATGAATTTAGCATTTCAATACAATCATAAATCATAGATTTAATCATCCATCTATGGGTAACTTTACCATTAAGACAATTGATAATATTGAGAGAGTCACTCTCTAACCAAACCCTTGTAAACCCTTCAGGACTGACCATTATCAAACCAATGTAGGATGCACAAGCCTTGACGATGTGGTTTTTCAAAGAACCAATAAACAATAAGTTACATCACTCACCATCTATCTTAATTGGATAAATACAATCTTGTTCAATGAAAATAGATCATTATACAAAAAATCATTCACCATCAATTTTTATTACCACCATCTATACAAAATAAATCATTCTAGAGCACATTTCACTAGAAAATAATAGACTGTATAACTCATGATGTATCTAAAATAAATCATTATAATCACATCCAAACTCTTTTTATCACTTATTATCTTTTTGAAATATATCATTATATAGCACATACAAAATACTCACTAACAAATAAAAAATTATAAAATACATTTGTTGATCGTTTTCTAACCCATACAAAAACCTCAATAGCAAATAATAGACTACATTTTTTTATCATTGTAAAGCACATGCAAAATATAATCAAAGATTATTTTCAGTCTCTTTCAATTATGACTTATGTAAACAATCAACACTACAATATGTTGGTTGTGTTAAAAAAATTGAATCAACTTGTAAGTAAAATATTTAGTTGACTAGGAACCGCTAATACATCAGTTCAAATGGAATCATCTCACCCACTCCACGATCTATGCACATGTAAATGTTTTGAAAATTTCGAACTAAAGTCAAAAACTCAACTCACCGCCTACTTAAGCTTACCCCTCCGTATCCCTCCATTATTCACTACAAACAAATTCTCAATATACCTAATTTTGTGTGTAATTTGTTGACTGTAAAATCTCATTGATCAGTCAGAATATATTGTCGCCAATTCTTATATTCTACAGCAATCTCACACGTGAACCAAACCTGGACTGTTTCCTTTTGGAATAGAACAGGTAAACTATTTTTAAAGAATAAAATATGACAATCTCTTAATGTACGAATTAATTTACTCGACCACTCATGAATTCTCCAGAAGCGTACATGGTAGTCCCGATCAACCTAAAAATTGATGGTTTGTAGTTTTTTTCACTTTTTTTTAAGACAGTCTTTGGTATAGAAAGTCCTTCCATTACCAACAAATTTGAAGGCGGTGATTATGATGTTGAAGTTTAATAATATAATAATGGTTGTCGGTTTGCAGCCTTTACTTATTCATTGTCTGACTAATGCTGTGTTCTGATGTGCTTCTAAATTAACTTTCTTTTCTATTTATGTATTAAAATTTGCGAGACTGTAATTATATGTCCATTTTTTTTTAAAGTTAAAAAGACATTATATCTGTTCTGATTAAGTAAATAATAATATTTTAAAAGTACATTTATTTTTTTCAATCTTATTTATTTATAATCAAATTAGAAAATGTATTCAATTGTTATTTTATTTAAAATTAATTTTATATGGCAGCATCTACATGTCTAACCTAACCAAACAAGTCTTCAAAGGTTTGAACCTCAGCCCATGGCTTCCTATATCTCATTCCATCATCCTCAACAATTATGCTCAACTAATTGAGCTACAACCCTTTGACATTTTTCAAGAAATAGAAAGAAAGTGTAATTTTATTAATAACAACTTAGTTTTTTATCTCTTTGTGACTTTCCTTCTCTCTTTGCTCATTCTCGTCATACCTATTCTCATTCCCGTATCTGAGTTTATTTCCCACTAGCCGTTCCTTTTAATAGTTTGTTTGTGATCCTTCTGTTTTCTCTTCCTCTTCATGATAATGAATTATAGAAATCTAAATTATTATGCATACAATCCACTAGATATAATGTACACATTGTCATTTTCAATAAATAAGTAATTATTCTATAATCAACATAAAATATAATATTATATTTGTTGTTTCCCTAATCCTTTAGGATTTTTAATTACTATTAAAGATAAATATATTATATTATTTTTTATTATGTGAAAGGATAATTGATTAACCTATACAGCTCTTCCTAAGCATCTATTTATTTTATTAATATTTCCTCACCATCTTTATATAAGCATCTTTCAGGGCAACTCCTACCTACTCTATTTTATGGTAAAAAATTCTTACATCCCTTGCAAAAAAAAATTTAAAAAGAAAAAGAAAAATGAAAAACACATCATAATACATATTTCATTTTTCTAAGAAGAATATGAAAAGAAGGGAACTTGTTTACTCATTATCAGCCTAAAAAGAGAATAATTCTATACAACTTGTTTAATCATAATGATGTCAATATTTTTTTGATGAAATAAAGAAACCTTAAAAACCAAAATGGACCTAGTCAAGAAGAGAAACGCCCTTAAGCAACCAAGTTGGTAGTAGAAGGAGGTGGAGATTCTGGATAATCCTTTCTTCCCAACCTGTTCAAGGTCTACTCAATATTTTTTTCTACTTTCAACCCTCAAATAATATAATTAGGTAATTATTATATATTATAAGAATCAATAATCAAATATCAGATAATAATTGTATATTTAATCTAAATAAGAAATATAAGAAATATTTTTTAATGTTTAATTTTTTTAAAAACATTGAATAAAGGTGAAGTAATTTTTTTTTCAAATTGAGTCTTCCATTTCCTCTAACCACCACCAGCTTTGAAGCCTGCGGAAACGCTTATTCTGCTTGTTCGGGGCAGTTTAAGAACATACACTCACACCAAGTGTGAGAGTTTGTGAGTTTAAAAAACTCACAGAATAAAAGAAATATCAAAAGGCTGGAAGTAAACTATAACAAATTGTGTGATATAGAAGCTAAAAGGAAGCTGTTGGAAACAATTCATATTTGAATGTTGAAGAGCTTTGGAAGATCAGTCCTAGCTTATTCAATCTTTTAGTATCTAAGAATAAACAGTGGGTGAACTATAGATTGCTTACTTGGAGGACCGAATTCACATAAGCAACTATTGGTAAACACCAGTTATTTAAGCCGTTTCAATTTATATACTATCAAATATTACCAATGTCTATAAATATAAATATTCAGGGAATTGTTCTACTAAAATAGAAGCATCCATACAATTCCCTGGATCAGTCCACCATGACTATACAACTGCTAAACATGTAACGTCTGGCATGAGAAGCAGAATATGGTGCCATGCTAAGAATAACTTGCCCACAATACTGAAATAGAATTTACTTGCTCTATGCATGTAATTCCTATTTAACTTAAAAAGACTATGTGGGCAAGTCATTCTTGGCTGAGCAATATATTCTGGCTCTACATGCAAGACACCCTCATGAATTCATCTCCTCACTAATGTCTAACATGGAGCCAATCCACTGAACATAACTTAAAATCAATGCCCAGTTGTGGAAGGATTTATAGTGCATTGGAAGCATCACAGTAGTGTCAAAGGAGAATACGTTCAAAGAAATTCAAAGGGGATACATTCAAACAAAATGGCCTGTCCACACATCCTGATGACCTTTCCAATCAAATCACCTCCAGTTGGCATTTTTCTATTGGAAAGAACAATTACATTTTTGGACATCATGATAATCCTGAAAGAAGGTTGAATTATCTCACGGTCCAGCATTGTCGGCAATACCGACCTTTCTATCGTAGCCACCCCTTGTGGGAAAGAATGATTGAATTCGTCGAAGGAAATTGAGGGTTTTCATACCAACAGATGGATGGGGAATAAAGGACCTAGGGATAATCAATCTGATGGATACCTACTTAAAACCAATGGCCAGGAGCATTGGTATTATCCTTTTCATCACAAGAGAAACTACGACCGAGCTTAGACCAATCTTTTTTTTTTTTTTAAATCACAAGATCTCATCTCCTTATTGACCTGAACAAAAATTTACAGTCTAAAATGATTTCATTATTTGTAAACCAACGCAAATCATCATTGTGGATAGCTAGGAAGTTCTCAAATAATTTGGGACGTTTGTTGATTAGTGCTAAAGTTATTAATTTACTCAATTTGAATAATGTAAGTAGAAGACTAATGTTCGATTCAGAATTTTTTTCAAACAAAATTGAACGATACAGATTTAATCTTAGATTTTATGTTTAACTTATGAATGGTAGATATGACATATAGAGGTAGCTATGAATTTAACATTTGACTGAAGATGATTGGCTAGCTAATTAATCTTCAATGGTTGATTTGATCATTATTTAATGTAGTAAGGATGAAGGGGTCTAGCTTTGGAGCGGAACTCAACACACTATAAGCAATTGAAAGAAATATGGACATTTATTGGTAGAAAGTACAGGTAACACATGTTTGTGGGCTCTCTCATATGGAAATTACAATAGTCCCATTTGAATACATGTAGACTCACATGCTACTCTAGGATTACTAGAAACTATAAGCATATTTCAAATCTAGATCCCAATTGCCTAACTCCTAAGTCCCTACTACCTTGCTACTTTATAATGAATCCTAAGCATGATTATATATTGATTCCTTAAATTTGATTTGCATCAGCGTCAACTAGGCCCCAAGCCTAATGTCCAGTGTAACATGTATGTGAGATAGAACACCAAAGGTTCATGTGGAGTAGTGGAGATCCATTGAGGCTTTACTCTGACCCATATCAATGATGTGACGAGTTGTTGTCTAAAAGATAGACAAGTTTGATTTACTACCTCTTAAAGGTCCAAGTTTCAACCACTTGATGGGGGAATATCTAATGAAGAGAATCTCCCAAAAATTAGTTCGTGACTGTTATAACCTAGGTTTGTGTCATTAGATTTCCCATGTTGTATCCATTATATTCGGTAGATATAGTAGTTGTTGTGATAGAATACAATAATGTTATTTTGGATGCTCCTACACCATGAACATTGTGAACTTCAAGAATGGTCCAAGGTGTTCCAATTTTTTTTATGAGATCCATGTTGTGTCCTCCACCAGCTTGACTTTACACTTGGCCAGATGCTTCCTATCCTTTTTTGTGGGTGTTATACTTAGTGGAACTATCTAAAATATTCTTTATTTATTTTATTGTTTCTGTGGTAAGCGGCCTTGAGAAGAAGGTTTTTTTTTTTTTCCATCCAATATTATTCCCTAAAATTGGTAAAATCATGTGATGTACAGATTGGAAATATGCTAGTCTCCTCTGATAACTCCACTTCATAAGCATTTTTACAATCAAAGCTTCAGAGGATTTCACACATTACAAAATTTTTCATCTTCTATTTGTTGTATGCTCCTATCATAAATCTCTCCTTTTAAAGATACACCATTAATTTATTCCAAAATAAATTATTTTGTCATCTTTGAGCATCTTCATGGTCCTTGTGTTTTCCATTTATAGTCTTTATATCAAGCTTGACTTTATTGTGCATGAGCTTGATATGGACCTCATATATTTCTGCCTTTGCACTCCTTTTATCTACCACGTTTATACCTCTATGTTCGACAACTTCCTTAGGATTTAAATCAGTGATAATTTTAAATGATGTTTTCCTATTAGCTATGTTTACAAAGTCATTGTATGTAAATTTCACTTGTGGTAAAATTAAATTCAAGTTTCCTTCCTTGTGTCCAACCCAGAACTTGGAAAAGTTCCTAAGATTTTATTTATCACTGTCATTCTTCCTTTAGTCTCCATATGGAATGCAGAGCTTAAATTTAGTTTTATTTTCAACTTCTTCAAAATATTCGATAAACTTGGTCATAGTCTAAAGCAATCATCCATGGTACTCTATGTATTCTCACAATATCTGAGAAGAAAATATTAGTAAAATGCACCACATCATGGGTTTTCATACAAGGGATGAAATATTCCATATTGGAGAATCAGTCTACAACCAAAAAAAATCATGTCCTCTCTACATTCTCAACAATCCTAACAAAAAATGTGTGTTGATATTTAGCTAGAGGCTTTTTGAAACCATAAGAGGACTCTATTTACCAACATTTTCATTATTCCCCTTAGCTAATTGACATGTTCTACACTCTTGAGTACAATGTCATACATCCTTATAAATATGATGCCAAAAGTAATGCTTACTCACTAAGGTAAAATTTTATCATTACCAAAGCGTCCTGATAACCCTTTGGAATTTTGATCCTTGGTAAAACTCTACTACATTGAACTTCAATAATGAACAATGAAATACATTTGAACAACATGTCATCCTAGATGAAATTGTCTATCCAGATGCTTCTATCAAAAAATATTGGATCCTTTTTATCCTTCAATACATTTACAAAATCATGTTGATCACATTCTAATGTTTGGCAAAATGGTTATAGCTGTAATGAATTCAACCCAACACATATTTCTTTGGTTTAATTTGAGTATGTAGTGAAAACTATTTTGGTAATAGGTACTGACTCCTTTTATTTAGGTCTTGATAATGGAATATAACTTTAAATCACAGACTTAGTTTTTATTATGAGTATCATTAAACTCTCACTAAAATGTGTAATATGTCTCCTTCATAACTTAGGATTTATCCTACTCCTACCACAATGAAAATCAAATCATCAATTTTGGAGTGAATTATGAGGAGGTCAATTTACTTCATATATGGAGAAAATTCATGGTTATAATCCATAAGTTACTGAGACCTCTATTGAGGGCTAGAATGAGGGTGTTTCAAATATTTATGGGGTTGAAATTATTATCACAAAATAATTAATTGCTTAATTCTCTAATTGCTTAATTCTTTAAAAAAGTAGAGAATATTAAGGTAAAGAGAACAATGGATGTGGGTTATTATATAGATACCATCAAAGCACTTTGAGTGGATGTGGCTAAGGTAATCATGAAATATATCACCCTGGATGGTTTTCTTACTATTTTTTTTCTACTGTTTTATGATTCTAAATTACTACTTCCATGATATGTGTAAATTTCTTTTCCTTTTTTTCATTTCTCATCTCTTCTTCATCGCCTTATACTTCGTATTATGGAACATGTGAAGGCCATTTCCATTCAAAAGAACTCCCTTCCTAAAGAGGGTATTGATTATGTGTAGAATGGTCATCGCCACCATTCAGATTTCTCAATAAATCCATAAGATGCTATTTTGGGTGAGGAATCATGTATCCATTTGGACAAAAGGAAACACCCTAAAAATGATGGTACGACCCCAAATTGGCCTCGTGGATTCAAAATAGATAATGGGGATTTTAGTCATATTCTCTTGGACATGTATGTTTTGGATTCGTTTTAGCCCTAATTTTAATATTAAAGAGAATAAAATGTGGCAGAGACTTCAAAATTGTTGGCTAAAGGGAAGAATTAAATCTCTTCCGTATCCCACTCGATCAGTAGCAACATAAAGTCCTTTTTTCCTCCCTATGTAAAGAAAGCCAACAATAAATTTTTTTAGATGATGAAAATAAATTGGACAATCATAACGTTATATCCTCTCTACAAACCCATTGGATATGGACTTCCATATTGACATCTTTCTTGAGAATGCAAAATACACCATTAATGAAAAAGACCACTCTTCAATTAAAATAAGGGATGTGAGAAAAATGGTTAAAGATTTTACTAATGGCCAATCAAGCCTTTTCATCTTGTTGGTAGTGGAAGTGTATGCATTGAAGGAGAGGGAGAGTTCCCTCACATATAAATCCAACAAGACATAGAGAAATGTGAAAAATACTCTTTCAGTAGAAATTGCTAAGAAAATATTGTACCAAATTCAAAATAGGGTTAGCAATGTCAAGGTCATTAGGGAGACTCGTTAAGAGATATTTAAGAATTTGTAGGATTCCTTCAAGAAGGTGTAGTAAAAGTTTTGTTATGTAGTAGCGGTGAATCGAATAATAATGCATAATATCTTAAATGGGCTTAGATAGTATGATGAATAGCCTCATTCTATTTAAGGTCTCTCCAAAGGCATGTTGGACTCTCCTCATGGTACTGTGAGAAGTAAAGCACAAAATAATATGGCTATCCAATGTGATATGGGTACAAGTCATATTCTTGGTCCCTCTTTTAGGACTTATAGCATGGATAAAGGTAAGAGCTCCCAGGACAACATAGCTCATAAGCTTTTAAATCTCAATGTTCATTTTATTGAAAAGAATGAATTTTTTTTTTAAATATTTCTAATGAGGTTGGGCTTGTTGACCCATGTTTTAGTTTCCATTGCGTTAGAGTTTGATAAGTTGTTGCTTAGTTTATTTTCATTATTTTTCTAGATTTTTATTGTTTGTGAAGAGTTTTATGTCCCTTCAAAACCTATTTTCCTTTAACAAAAAAATCAGTATTTATCATGTTTCACTGTCATTGGTATCACAATTCACCTAAAAGAATTTTTAAAAATTTAGTAAGGATAGTACTAGTTGCTCGATCATGTTTTTCTTTATGAAAATCTCAAAGCTCTCCCACGTTTCAAATGTCAACTCAAAATCCTTCTTGTCACCTCTCATTATCTTAGTTATTGATTGTTTAGATGGTGTTAATATTTCTAATTAACTTTTGGTATCTAAGCCATAAATGTTTTTACCTCTCTAATGTCTACTGGTGTTTTTTGAATTTTTTGTTCCTCTCACCTTTTCTACATTGATCTTTGATCCTTCTGTTGAGATGAAAAATCTAAAATAGACTATTTATTTATGAAACTGCACTTTTTGATGTTGATCAACAACTTCTCCTCCCCCATTCATTGGTGTACTTGCCTAGTATGTTGCAAATTTTCTTCTCTTTTTATCCTAACAAGTAGAATATCATATAGGTAAAAATTAAGCAACCTATTTTGGAACTACTTAAATGGTTCATTCATCAACTGCATGAATGTGGTTGACTGATTATTTAGTCAAGAATGCCTAAGCAACCACTCATACAACCCCTTATTAGTCTTGGATTCAATTTTCCATTAGTTTATTCCACAAAATATTATCTTATAGTGTGTAATATTAATAACAATCTCAAGGTAAAGAATTTTACACTTCTCAAATAGTTGATGATTTCATTCATCCTTACCTATGAAATATGCACTTGATTGTATCTTGTTGATGGTTGTTAATTATTTTACACATTCTCCATTAACCTTCTTTCTTTGGTGCTAGGATAGTACGTAATTTACAATGGTCTCCAAATATCCCAGATCAATGCTTTCTTGATGAATCCCCATACCTATCTACTTATGTATTTACTTTCTTATGGTTCATCTATTGTGCTTCCTTATTTAGAAAACTATCTCTCGGTATGAGACTTATGTGATGGCTAATGTTGTAGGTTGCTGAAAATCCCTTTGGAAGATTCTTTGACTCAATAACTTGTTATGAAAATTAGACATCCTTGGAATGAGGGAAGCACAGAGGCTTTAGTCCATCCAAAAATATAGTACTATCCATCCAATAAATCATTACAATACTTCATACCACCTTCTTCTCTAATTCATCTTAGGGAATCAAGATATGCTTCTTCCCATCCAAGGCCAAAGAATAGGTGTTATTTATTCCATCAAGTATAGCCCTTCTATCATACTGATGAGGTCTTCCAAACAACAAAATATAGGAACCCATTGTCATGATATCAAAAAACACTTTGTTCTTGTATGAATGTGAAATTTGACAAGGTATTTGTTAAATTTTGATAAGAGAAATTGCAATTTGAATTTTTATATAATTAACACAAATATACCTTTGTGAATATATATATATATATATATATA
>MU224776.1:3302382-3332401 GCA_018584345.1 Thuja plicata | reverse complement strand
TATTCCTCCATATACCATATCTCATGATATCATAGTGAGGTGATATCTCCTCTCTTTTAAAATTAATGGATTTATTACCTTGATGGATTTTATCATCTCTAGCTGAGAGGGAGTGTTGATGTTTTATTGAATTATGGAGAGAGTCAAGAGAGACCACTACACATTATGTTTGATTATATATATAATGCAAACTTATATTATTGTAATATATGATTGATTAATGAAACATTATAAAATTATAATGAATAGACATGTCCCACTCCTAGCCTCTTTCCCAATATAAATGAAAGAGAGATTGTTGTATTTGAAACACACAGAATATATACAAGCAGTGCTATTACATTTGCAGCTATCCTAAAAAAAAAACTTAACAATTTGGATTATCATCTTCTTTAGGTTCATGAGTCTCCATTTGAATCTCAGGAGTATGGTCTTCTTACCTATTTTGAAGAGGCTCTTCAACTTCACTATCTATTTCATGGCAGCCCTTAGATTTTATGAATGTAATATCCTTTTCAAATGTCACACTCCTTCTTAACTCAATCAATTTATGATCAGGAATATAGATTTTGTAAGCTTTTGATATTTCATGGTAGCCTATAAATATTCCCTTTTTTCCAGAAGGTTCTAGCTTAGTTCTTTTGTCTTTGGGTATATGTTCATACATTGAAAACCAAAGATCCTGAAATGAATTACATATGGCTTCTTCCCAGTGAATCCCTCTTCTCGTGTCTTGTTTTCCAAAATTTGGTGAGGGTATCTATTTTGAACATAGACAACGGTTCTACAAGCCTCATCCCAAAAAGAATTTTTAAGATTTTGATCATGGATCATGGCTTTGACTGCTTCCACAATAGTTCTATATTTTATTTCCACTACTCCATTCTGCTGTGGATTATAGGGAACACAAAAATACCTCTTAATCCAAGCTTCAATGAAAAAATGATTGAAGTTACTAGAGGTGTGTCCTCCTTCATTTTCATTTCTCAATACTTTAGTCCTCTTCTCGAAATGTTCTCTACTAGAGATTTGAATTCCTTAAATCTCATAAGTACTTCATCAGATTCATTATTTTTTATAAAAATTAGATCCAATTCTTCCTAGAGTAGTCCTCAACAAAAATAACAAAATACAAGAAACCACTCAATGAAGCAGTAGACATAGGACCACATAAATCGGAATGAATGAGCTCTAAAATGCATTTGTATCTACTTTCACTACTATGAAATGTACCTTTAGTGTTCTTACCTAATGCACAACCTTTACAAGTTCCTTCATGTTGATGGTTGAGTTCTGTAAGACCTGTAACTTTCTTCTCCATAGTATCTAGTGCATGAAATTGAACATGACTCAATTGTCTATACCAAATCTCACAAGTACCTAATGAATCATGAAGTAAGGCTTGAGTAGGATAAGTGCAAAAATTTGTAAAGATTGCCATAGAAAACTCTAATTACTTGAGTTGTCTTGATGTTTGATTTCTTTGGCCATGAAAGTACTTGGCCATCTACAAATGTAATATGATATCCTTTTTCTTCCAAGGCTGAGATGGAGACAAGGTTTCACTTAATTATTAGAACAAATAGTACATAATTCAATTTCAAGGAAATGCCTAAATTTAATTTAAGGGAGGAGGTACCAAAACATTCCACAGAATAATTAATATCATCCTCAATGGTCACTTGATCATATGAATTTATTCACATTAACTCATTTAAATGTCCTCTTAATCCGGTAATGTGTTGAGATGCATCACTATCAATTACTTAAGCGTTTGGTTTTTAGTAACTTGAATTGAAAGGGTTGAATATAATATGTATCCATCTGAATCCTTTTTTGGAAAAGTCTCACCAACTTCAACAATGGAGGCTTGAGGCTTAGGCCTATTTTGACATTTTATTGTGTAGTGACCATGTTTGTCAAATCTAAAACATTGGAATTTCAAAATATCCTTTCTTCTTTTGAATATATAACCATTATTTGATTCCTTATCTTTCTTTCTTTTTAAGTGACCTTTCTTAGCCTTCTTCTTTGAGGAGTGTGAAGTAAGTACATGAATATATTTATTTGTAGAACTTTTATGAATGCCTCTTGTAATCAATCTTGATTCCTCTTGTATACAATCTTCCCCAAATGATCAAACATCTAGAATGTTTTTATATTGCACTAATACCTTGAATGAAAGACTCCCATGAAGCCACAAGTCCATTTAGAGCCAATATCGCCAATTCTTTTCTATCAACAATATGTCCAAAGGTAAAGAGTTGATCTCTTAGTTCTGTAATCTTCATGAAATAAGAGATTATGGATTCTCCCTTAGCCATCTTGATGTGATGTAATTAGTGTTTTAAAGCAAGTGGTCTACATGTATTGTTGATTTCATACATTTGGTCCAATGTCATGAACATTTCTCTAGCATTCTAAATTATAGAAATGATAGGCACAATCTGATCCTTCACAAAATTTACTAGCATCTTCTTTTCCTTAATTCTATTTTTATTCCATAGTGATAACTCATTTGCATCAGAGGGTGAAGGAATATCTTCTAGTACAAAACCAGAAAAGTCATTTTCTTCCAGGTTTAGCATAACTCTAAACTTTCAAGATGTGTAATTTGAAGTGCTCTCGAGTCTGTCCTCAACATTCAATCCATTCAACATCTTGCTAGTAGGATATTTGATGAAGGAGAGTAATCAAAATATTTTATTGCTAATATTAAAAATCTCATCTTGATCTTCTTAAACGTCCTCCCATACCATGTTAAATTTGGATATGACTAATATAAATTTTAAATATTTAAGACAAGTATATACCTCTATGATATATATGTGTATCGGTCTTTTTGACTTTATGTTAATATTGATCTTTCAAGAATATGATGAATTTTTAGAATATCACTCTGTGAGTATATATAGAAGAGATATCTGTATATATCAGATCGATGCGATTGCAATTATCAATATAAAAAATATTAATATAGATTTAACTGTCAATCTGAAACTCATCAATCTTCTATTGATCTGAAACTCATCAATCTTTTATGCTCTTATATATGTCTCTGAATATAAATATTTATAGTTGTAAGGTTTATTACTTCAATCATAATGGTATCAAACTGCAATATTCTTTTTTTATCTCTTACATGATTTAAGAAGTCAGGTCGATAACTTCTTATACTCTGTATGAAGCCATGAGACACAACTATTCAAAGATGGTTAATATCTAACCACAACACTTTAGTTATAACTACATGTTAATGTATACCAGTTATTTATTGGTGAATGTATCAATAGAAAATTATAATCACTTCTATTAATTGTTGACTTCATACTCAGTGGATTTTGTGGTGATCGATATTTATAGCCTACTAACACTAACTTCAACAATATTCACTTACCAGGATTTTGTGATTTTCTAAAATAAAAACAATTAGATATGTGTTTAAATCTGTCATTCTCTTCATATTAAACTTCCAATTAATCTATTCTCAAAACAAAGTTGCTTCCGGTGCTATTGTCAGTGATGATATACAAACACTTTCTCCTTGATTTGTACATTATCATGAATGAGATCTTAGTTGTCATTAATTCCTTCTTTATTTTAATCTACAGTATCACTCTTCTCATGAATAGTTATTTTCCTCCTCTAGATGTACCATAGTTTAATATGATTTGATTTGTTAATCCTCTACACATTACATTCTTACATAGAAATATCCTAGCTTTCTTTTACTTCCTTGGTGATGATCAAAGGAATTACTTTCTACATTCCCACATTTGAAATAAGTTCCCTATATGATGCCCTCTCAAATCTCCTTTGATTCCTGTAGTATCCATCATTGCAATGGCATTCATCACCATATCTTTTCTTTCTATAGGAATCTTATTTGGGCCTTTATTCATTCTTTTAGTGAGGACTCCTTCCTATGACCTCCTTACATTATGTTGTGATGTACGAGAATCCTAGGGCAGTTGGAAATCTTGCATCAACCAAAAGGATTTCCTTCTTGTTTATTTTTTGTTCTATTCTAGTTGGACAATTTTGGTGTTGGAAGTGGCGATAACCCTTGTTAGCTCTTTATCTGATCCAGCTCGATGGATTTGTTCTAGAAATCTTGAAGAATATTTTTCTATGATTGCATCATGTTTCATTCTATTTTGGGGAAGATATATTAAGATTGGTCTGGGTTTATTTTGTTCTTCAATTTTTTGATTGGTTGTTGTGTTTCTGATCAGTTTCCTGATCTTCTAAGTTGAATCTTCGTGTGTAATCATGCCTTTATTCTTTGGACCTATTTGGATGATTTTCCTATGATCGCATATCTTTTGGTTCATGGATGTTTGAGTTTGGATTCATCTAGTGGTTCTGGGTAATGTGTTCATTTCTTATTTGGACTGATATAGAATTCATCGTGCGGTTGGTGATTATTGATATTTATTGTCTACGGTTGTGAATCTTGGTTACTATGATTCATGTGGACCTATATTTATGATCGCACATCCCTATGTTCTTTTTTGATGATTGGTGTTCCACATTTTGGGTCTTGTCCTAAATATTTTTACATGTTTGACTGTAATGCTTTGTTTGGGCCAACCTGTTGGTGGCAATGTATAAATGTAATGTGTTGTAATGTGTTGAGGTATGTGAGAGGAGCCTGAGTAGTATCTTTGGGGGATGATAATTCTAAGATTAAGTAGATCTAAATTAGGATGTGAGATCGATTTTGAAGTCAATTTGATGTATTTCTTATTCATGACAATTAAAAATTTTTTTATGTTTGAATTCCTATCACTGTGTTTCTTTGGTATTTTTTCTCTATTGACTCAGTATGCAATGTTGGATATCTCCTTTAGGAATTTCTTCATCCTTGAATACATCAAGTTGTATTAGAGAAAGGTTTTCAATTACTGAAGTGCAGATCGGATTCGAAGGTGGAGAGATCCTGATTTAGTCTGTTGTGGGTGGCAGATAGTGGATCTAACCCGCAATTGCATAGGATTTTGTTTGTAAATTGTTGGATTGAAGATTCCTCTGAGAAGAGTTCCAAGAGTTATTGATGAAGGTTTTACGGCTTAGTAGAGGCAAGTGCAAGCTTTACAAGATGAGTTGCGAAGGAGAACTACATTAACGGTTGGTCAAGATAGTGATGAAGAGTTCGAGGAAGAAGAACACTTTGAAGAATCCATATAAGAATCCAAAGATCCATATGATGTCATTTTTTTGAAAGCTATGTCCAAGATTGGAAAGATACCTAAAATTGAAGTTTCTATATTTTTTGGCAGCCTTAGGAAAGAGGAATTGATTGATTGGATAAATGATATGGAGGAATACTTTGAGTCTTAGGAGGTGGAAGATCCTGATCAAGTTTGATTTGAAAAAATAAAGCTAAAAGGTCATGCATGGATATGGTGGAGAGAAGTTCAATTGGAAATAAATAAGAAATTAAAAGAAAAGATTTCTAAGTCGGATAGGATGGTTGGAAAGTTGAAGAGATAATTTATTCCAGTGGATTATGAATTGGAAATGTTCAATAAGATGCAAGGCTTGGAGAGGACTAACAAATTAGTATAGGAGTATATTGAATAATTTTGTAGAATCATGATTAGGACCAGTCATTGTGAGGCTGATAAGAAAAATATTGCTAGGTATATATATGGCTTAAGACCTAGTTTTCAAGAAGAGTTACGGTTCACATGAAATCAAAAGGAGATTCTTATTAGATATCATTAAGGATTTAAGAGAAGATGAATAAGAGGTTATAAGGAAGAAAAAATAACATGAACCAGGGTGGTAAGACCTGTGAATCAACTGCTGGGAGTAATTTGGTGGAGAATCCTAAGTAAACTAATGAAGGATCTAGTAGTAGTCAAATAATTAAAGATTACAATGGTAGACGAAGAGGAAGATGAAGAGGTGAATTTATGGGTACTTGTTTTTAGTGTGATGAGAAAGGTCATAGGGCTTATCATTTTCCTAAAGGGAGGGTTACACATTTGGATAGAGGGGTTACATTTCCTTTAGAGGAAAGTATAATGAATATTTTTTAAGAATGTGAAGTTCTTATCAATAGAATATTTGATAAATGTATTAATGAATCGACGCTAAGAAGAAATTTATTCAGAAATAGATTTAAGTTAAAGGATAAGGTATGTAATGCTATAATTGATGTTTGCAGTTATCATAACTTTGTTTAAGAAGAAATGGTTAGTAAATTGAAGTTATCAAGGAGAAAAAACCCTAATCCTTATTAAATTAGTTGGTTATAAGATGTATCTAAGGCTAGGATTTAATATCAATAGCTAGTTAGTTTGAAGATTAGGGCTTATTATAATGAGATATTATGTGATGTGGTTCCTATGGATGCTTGTCATCTATTTCTTCAAACACCTTGGCACTTTTATAGGCATGTTGTGTTTGATCATCATGCTAATACCTATGTGGTAAAGAAGGGATGATCTAAGAATAAACTAATACCTTTGCAGGAAAAAGGAGTTGAAAGATGTGGAGTTGTCATATGTTGTCTGATTCATATTGGCAGACATGAGAAGCTAAGACTTGATGAACCTATTCCTATAATTGGAATGAAGGAAGATATGAAAGAGAGACATGTTTGAGGGACTATTATATATTAAAAGGAAGATGAAATTTTTAGCTATGGTAGTGTAGTAAATGATGGAACTTGTAAGTGTTGGACAACAAGATACAGATGGTGCTCAATTGAAGAATAATCTCATCAGTCGGTCTGATGATGACGTGACTTAGAGAAGTAATGATGGTAAGAAAAGATAGTTGAAGGATTGAAGCATAGATAAGAAGGATGATAGTAGAGGTCAGATCCTATATGTTGTAGATAGGAAATCTGAGAAGAGTGCAAGAGAGGTGAACTTACAAAATCAGAAATTTGACGAAGGAAAGACGTTGTTGGTTGCAAGACAAGAGGATGTGTGGATCAAGAATTAGGATGTAATATATATTTTGAATCCCATCATATGTTCATGATTTCCTCTCATGGAACATCTTTTTTTTAACCTAGGTTGTCTAATCAAGGACTGTCTTAGGGAAGTTGGAAATCTTGCATCTACGAAAAATATTTTCTTCTTGTTTGTTTTCTCTTCTATTCTAGTTGGATAGTTTTGGTGTTTTTGAAGGTCATCACCCTTGTTAGGTCTTTATTTGATGCGGTTTAATACGTTTGTTCTAGGAATCTTTGAGAAAAATATTCTATGATCGCATTGTGTTTCGTTCTATTTTTGGGAAGATATCTTAAGATTTGTTTGGTTATATTTTGTTCTTCAATTTTGCGGTTGGCTATTGTGTTTCTGATCAATTTTTTGATCTTCTGGGTAGAATCTGTTAGGAACAACAGTCCACAAGATAACTTAGAGGGGGGGGTGAATCAGTTAGGATATAGATTATAAAAACTTTAAACTTTATAAACCAAATCTGCAAATGTAAATGATAATACAGTAAATGCCAACACCATAACACAATACTTATTGTCGAGGAAACCCTGTTAAAGGTAAAAACCTGGTGGGAATTAACACCCAAAAATAATTTAATGAGAGTATAGTATCCCTGTTAAAATATTTAGCTTTGTTAGGAGCTTGTTTCAACATTACTGTACATAGTCCCTATTAGGAGACATGCCCTGTTAGGAGTCAAGAGAAATAGTAAGCTCACTGTCGAGGCACACTTCCCAAAGAAGGTTAAAGCCACCCTCATGGATTCATAATCTGAACAAGTGTATATAGAAAATATACAATCCAGTGAACTATCTGATAGAAACTATATTTTGTTGATCAGTTCCAATGAAGTACTCTCCTCATAAACTCTACTCTACATCCAGCAGTTAAATAAGTTTCACAACTTTCACTTCCTTTCTTTTCAATCTCTGTCACACTTTTTCAAATGAAAAGATCACTCATATATACCCTCTTACAATAATACATTAGGTTGGCCAATTAAGCTTTCCTAATATACAAATAATTAATCAGGTCGACTAATTAAGGCTTTCCTATGTACAAATAATTATATAACCCCTTGCTAAGATACACACAGTACCTATAACAAGTAAATATCAAATATAATCCATCAATTATACTTCTAGATGCGCAATCCATGCTCACAATTCATTTTACACGCTACATGTATGATGTCGGCCAATAATTAGGTCTTCTCTAGAATACATGCCATAGCTAACATTACCAGTCATCAAACAATAATTGAACTCAACCCATTATTCAAACATATGATAGCTATCCACTAGTAAGCTCGCTTCATCTAAAAAATCTTCATCGGAAAGATATACCCGAAACACAAAAACCTACTCAGTCCAGAATCACAAATACAGGCCAGAAACTAGGTTTAACAAATCAACTATAACATCCACAATATGAAACATAAAGCCAAGCGACCTTAGGAATAAGGTCACCACACATTCTTTTGAATAAATCCAACTTTGATCATTTTGAATCATCTATACAGTGTTCGTACACTTCTTCCAGTCAAGTAGCCGGTCTTTTCTTTTCACCAAAATATATGTTGACATTAGTGACAAAACATGAATATCAACAACATGATCAATACCCAAAACTGATATCATCCAACAATATCCCCCTTTGGCATTGATGGAAACATATGGTAAAATCTGTATGCATCAACCCAAAATTACTCTCTCTCAATACAATCTTCTCAATATCCTTAAAGAAAATCTCTCAAAATAGTAGGGATTTTCACATGGATTCCTTCCCCCTTTGGAAGCAATGGAAAAGGGTTCCATAACTCATCTGTAGTCTTCTATAAGGTGTAGCTTTTTCAAATCTTCATGTCCATCAACCAGGTGCAAGATCACCCAAATGTACACCATAGTATTCTCCTGCGATCACTCCCCCTAAGGAGTAGATCCATACATCAAGTCCATAGAATGATGTAGCTCTGAGATCCACTTGAATGATGAGAATCTACATCATTTCATTACCAATGGGAGGGGCCATCACCCCAAGCATGCCTCTAAGATATTCAAAATCATCTTTTGGAAAAGGTTTAGTAAATATATCTGCTATATGTTCCTTTATGCTAATATATTCTAGTTTAATCTCTTTATTTGCTACCTTCTCCCTGAAGAAATGATACTGAATAGAAATATGTTTAGTCTTTGAATGAATTATAGGATTCTTTGACATATTCACTATTCTAGTGTTATCACAATGGATAACCATTGGTTCTTTTAAAATTATTCTAATTTCCTTTATCATTTGTTTCATCCAAACACTTTGTGTATAGTTAATTGTAGCAGAAATATACTCTGACTTATTAGTAGATTAAGAAATATAGTTCTCCTTCTTTCTCAACCAAGAAACCAATCTTTTCCCAAGGAAAAATGCACCACCACTTGTACTCTTTCTGTCATCCGCATTACCTGCCCAATCAACATTGGTATAAGCCTACAAAGTAAAATCTTTTGATTTTTCATACCAAAATCCATATTCTATTGTCCCTTTCAAATATCTAAAAAAATATTTTTATAACAGTAAAATGTGTTTCTTTAGGATCTCCCTGATATCTAGCCACAATTCCAACTGCATTGGCAATATCTAGTCTAGTGTGAGTTAGATATTGTAGACCTTCAGTCATCAATATGTACTTAGTCTGTACAACACTTTGAGTCTCATCACTATTAGTCAGTTTATTTCCAGTCACCATAGGTGTCCCAATAGGTTTACAATCTTCCATTCCAAACTTTTCCAACATTTCCCTAAGGTACTTGGTCTGAGATATAAAAATGCCATTCTTACTCTGATTAATTTACAAACCAAGAAAAAAAATCATCTCACCAGTCATTGACATCTCAAATTCATTTTTTGTTTCTTTAGAAAAATTCTTACTCATCTTATCATTGCATCCAAAAATGATATCATCTAAAAAAACTTTTACAATTAATATTCCATCTTCATTAGTTCTCAAATATAAATTAGTGTCTTCATTACCTTTTTTGAAACCAAGAAGAAGTAGATATTTGTATAGTCTTGCATACTATGCTCTTGTGCCTGTTTCATTCCATACAGTGCCTTCTTTAGTCTGCGAACCATGTTTTCATCATCTGTCAAAGGAAAACCATCATGTTGCTCAATGTAAAATTCTTCTTCTAGATCACCATTCAAGAATGTTGACTTCACATCCATCTGATAAAGCTTAAAGTCTTTATGTGCAACATAAGAAATAAATAATCTCACAGCTCCAATCTAGCAACATGATAAAATGTTTCTTCATAGTCGATGCCTTCTTGTTGTGAATAGCCTTTACATACCAATCTTGCCTTGTTTCTTACCAATGTTCCTTCCTCATCCATCTTATTTTTGAAAACCCATTTAGTACCAATCACATTTTTGTTCCTAGGTCTTGGAACCAATTCCCAAGTATTGATTTTCTGTATCTGTTCAAGTTCTTCTTCCATAGCTTTAGTCCAAGATTTATCTCTACATGCTTCATCAGTAGTCTTTGGTTCAAATTGAGAAATCAAAATGATCTCATCTCTAGCTCTAGATCTATTCATCATACCTTTAATTTCATCCCCAATATTTTGACCTTAAGGATGGTTCTTCTTAACATACCTTTGTTTATTTAGTGTCTCAGTAGCTTTAGTTTGTTTGTCTTCAATCTCATTGTTAATCATCAAAGATTTTTCAGGTTGAGCAATAACCTCTTTTGTTTCTGTAATCTGACCACAATCATCCATCCTTTCCTGACTCTAAACCTTTTCATATATCCTCACATTGGCACTTTCAATTAGCTTTCTCAATCTCAGATTGAAAAATTTATATGCTTTACTCTTAGTGGGATAACCAATAAAAATTCCTTCATTACTTCTAGAATCAAACTTGCTTATCTCGTCATCTCTCTTGATATAATATTTACTACCAAATATTCTAAAATATTTTACAATAGGTGTATGATCAAACCATAATTAATAAGGAGTCTTACTTGTACCTTCTCTAATATGAATTCTTTTCAGTGTGTATGTAATACAACAGTGCCAACTACTTCTCTTGAGTGAACATGTGACACATTTCCTTCCAGAGAGATAGTTCTTGCACCATGTAATATAGTTTTGTTTCTCCACTTTGCTATCCCATTTTTTTGCGGAGTTCTAGGAGCTGATGTATGTCTGTATATTCCATGCTCTTCACAGTATGTATTAAATACCTCTGATGTAAACTCTCCTCCTCTATCTGATCTCAAACACTTTATCTTAAAACCAGATTCATTCTCAACTTTTGCTTTAAATAACTTGAATTTGTCAAATGCTTCAAATTTCTCTCTCAAGTATGTAACCCACATCATTCTAGAAAAGTCATCAACAAATAGTATAAAGTACATTTCACCATAGTATGATCTTTTTCTTGTAGGACCACACAGATTTGTATGCACTAGATCCAACTTCCTTTTTGCTAAATAAGCTATTCTTTTGAAAGTGCTTCTAGTCTGCTTCCCCATAACACACTCTCTACACATTGTGTTAGATAGATTCACAATTTTAGGTAGATCTCTTACTTATTTAGTCTTACTTTCCTTCACAATGTTATCAAAGTTAACTTGAAAAAATATTCTATGCCATAACCAACTGTCATCAACCTTCGCAATAAAACAAGAAGTTTTAGATGTGTTCAATTCAAATACATTACCTTTGGATTTAGTACTAGATGCGATCAAGTCTCCTTAAATTTACTTTTGATAGAGAATTTCCCATCAATGAATTTCAATTGATAACCCTTGTCTACTAGTTGTCCAATACTCAACAGATTATGCTTAAGTCCATCAACAAGTAATACATTGTTAGTGTTAGTCTTTCCATCCAAAGAGATAGATCCAACTCTAATAATAATCTTAGGAGTATTGTCACCAAATATGACAACACCACCATCATGTCTTTTCAAACTCACAAATTTGTATTTTTTTTATCTCCAGACATATGATGTGAACAACCATTGTCTATAACCCATTCAGATTTCTTTTCAACACGGGATACTAAGGCTTTTTCTTCATGCAAAGGTTCATCATCCTTTAGAGAAATAAATCTGATTTCATCATAGTCACCATCATCATTATCAAATATACCCTCAATAACATAATAACATTCTTTATCTTTTGAATACTTAGACTTGAAAAACTTAGGTTTGTGTAGTGGAACTCTTGTAGGACATCTATATGTAAAATGACCAATCTTGTTACATGAAAAACATTTCAAAGGTAATTTTCCTTCAAATCTTCCCTTACCTCTCTTTCTCTTCTAGAAATCAGTGCCACAAATTCATATAGCCTTCTTTCTTCTTCATGCATATGTTCCCACTAATCAACATAGGCTCTAAGTTCTTCCCTTAGGTCACTACTACCGGTGCTTTGATTTCCAGATATTGTCTTTTTGTTCTTGTGCATGGTTCCTTGAATGCTGACTCAAATTTAGGTAAAGTGTCTCCCAATTCTACGGCCTCAAATGTAGTTAGCTTTCCAATCTACATCTCTCTGATTAAGTTCAATGTCAAAGGTATAATCTCTTCTATAGCTTGTACTTTGGTTCTATATGTAGGTGTCAAATATTTGAGTATCTTCAAAATCACTTCTTCCTCTCTTTAAGTACCTCCAGAGTTTGTAATTCCAGTAACTACTTCATTAATTCTCTATTCATATGTCCTAATGTTCTCATCTTCTCTCATCTTTAGTGATTCCATCTTTGTCTTCTAGTCTTGTAGCTTCTCCTGCTTTGTAGACTTATCTCCAATAGATAATGCTTCCAATATTTTCCATATCTCATGTGTAGAATCCAAGTTATTTACTTTAGTGAATTCACCTTTTGAAAGTGCGTTGATCAAATATTCCCTTGCAACCATATTACATGAAAATAATTTCTTCTAATCTTCAGTAGCCTTCTCTAATTCATCCTCATTCACTATCTTTTCATTCTTCTTTGTGATCATCCTTCTTGTAGTAAGTCATCTTCAAGATCACCTCAAGTTGTTAAACTTTCTCTCTAAGGACCACAATCTCTGATACCAATTGTTAGGAATAACAATCTGCAAGGTAACTGAGAGGGGGGAGGGGGGTGAATCAGTTATGATATAGATTATTAAAATTTAAACTTTATAAACCAAATTTGCAAATTTAAATGATAATACAGTAAAGACCAACACCATAAAACAATAATTGTTTTTAAGGAAACCCTGTTAAAGGTAAAACCCCGATGGGAATTAACACCCACAAATAATGTACTGAGAGTATAGTATCCCTGTTAAAAGATTTGGCCATGTTAGGAGCTTGTTACAACATTATAGTACATAGTCCCTAATGGGAGACAAACCCTGTTACGAGTCAAGAGAAATAGTAGGCTCACTACCCAGGCGCACTTCCCAAAGAAGGTTAAAGCCACCCTAAAGGATTCACAATCTGAACAAGTGTATATAGAAAATACACAATCCAGTGAACTGTCTGATAGCAACTGTCTTTGCTTGGTCAATTCCAACAAAGTACTCTCCTCATAAAATATGGTCTACATCTAGTAGTTAAACAAGTTTCACAGCTTTCAATTCAATTATTTTCAATCTTTGTCCCACCTTTTCAAAAGAAAAGATCACTCATATATACCCTCTTACAATAATACATTAGGTCGGCCAATTAAGCTTTCCTAATATACAAATAATTAATCAGGTTGGCCAATTAAGGCTTTCCTATGTACAAATAATTATATAACCCTTTTCTAAGATACACACGATACCTATAACAAATAAACAACAAATATAATCCATCACTTATACTTCCAGATCTATAATTCACGGTCACAATTCATTTTACACGCTACATGTCTGAAGTCTGCCAATAATTAGGTCTTCTCCAGAATACACACCGCAACTAACGTCACCAGTTATCAAACAAGAATCAAAATCAACCCATTATTCCAACATATGTCGGATGGCCACCAGTAAGCTCACTTCATCTATAATATCTTCATTAGAAAGATATGCCCAAAACATAGAGACCTTCTCTATCTAGAATCACAGTTACAGTCCATAAACTAGTTTTCACCAAATCAACTATAACATCCGCAATATGCAACATAAAGCCAAGAGAAATTAGGAATAAGGTCAACACACATTCTTCTACATAAATTCAACTTCTATCATTCTCAATCATCCGTAAAGTTTATTTACCCTTCTGCCATTCAAGTAGTCAATCTGTCCTTTCCAGAGAAATATTTGTTGACATCAGTGACAAAACATGAATGTCAACAACATGATCAGTACCCAAAATTGATATCATCTAATAGAATCTCCATGTGTGATCATGCCTTGATTCTTAGGACCTATCTAAGAATATTTTCCTATGAGCACATTACTTATGGTTTGTGATTGTTAAAGTTTTGATTCATCTTGTGGCTTTGTGTAACGTGTTCATTTCTTGTTTGGAGTGATCTGAGAAAGTCATCATGTGGTTGGTGATTATTGAGTTTTAGCATGTGCAGTCATGGATCTTGGTTACTGGGATTTGTTTAGACCTAAATTTATGATTGTGCATCCCTTTTTTCTTATTTTATGATTGGTGTTCCACATTTTGGGTCCTCTCCTAAATATTGTTACATGTTTCCTTATAATTTTTTGTATGGTATAACCTGTTGGTGGCAATGTATAAATGTAATGTGTTGTAATGTGTTTAGGTATCTAAGAGGAGGGAGTAGTATCCTTGGTGGATAATTGATTTAAGATAATTAACATTAGAATTAGGATCTGAGATCAAATATGTATTTGGTCATAACCGGGAAAAGCTTACAGCCTGACATGTTTGAAGTTAATTTGATGTAATTTCTTGTTGATGACAATAAAAAATACTATTATGTTTGAATTCCTAGCACCGTATTTCTTTATTATTTCCATTGTATTAACTTAGGATGCAAGGTTGTACATGTCTTTTGGAGATTTCTTCATCCTTGACTACATCATGTTGTGGACACTTTTATATTAATATCAAGTTCATGTTCACAGGTGTCTTCTCTAACCTCCTAGCTAAGTTTTAATCAACGTAAGATTAAAATTTGTAGGCTTCCTCCATGGGTATGATATAGATATAAAATTAATTCCTCCTAAATTTTTTTTGTCATGTCATTAATTTACTAAACCACATTTTCCTTTTAAACCTTTCTCTACGTAGTCCTTATCGTCATATTATGGAACTCATTTATGTACATATGTTTTTTAATATGTTATGAAAAATAAATAATCGATTGATAAAACTTTGCAAGTTGGAAAAGTGGATTCATTTTCCCATACTTGAAGATTTCATGTGGTGTGGTTTGGTTGTGGCGTGTGTCTTGTGTATTTATTTGGTCTCTTCTTTGTATGTGTTTTTTATATTTATTTTCCCTTGTGTGTGCTTTCTTTCATTCTTTGGTGCCATTTAGCGACGATCATTTGAGACCTTCACAATGACTGATTTCTCTTATATGGAGCATGAAGATAGTGTATGTATTCATGATGAGAGGTAGAGGGGTGTTAATTATTGTGAAATTGGTATTAATATCTAATTTCCACAAGTTTTTAGTAAGCCCTGCTTTAAAGATATTGTTGCCGATAATACTGATACCAAGTGCCTAGAAACAACAAACTTTAATGGAAGAAACCTCATAAATGATTGCAACAAATCCAATGGAGGAATGACTTCTAGAGCCAATGGATGTGGAATGAGAAATCGTGGCTTAAATGAAAATGGATACCACAGAGGGGGAGAAATGCATTAGCTCCCCCGTCTCGGGTTGAAAACACTTTCATTGACCCCAAATGAAGACAAGGCAAGAGAAATCAAAACTAAGAAAAATAGGTTAAAGAATGTTGCTATTTTCTTTGTTTGCATGGATAATAAATTATTACTATCTAGAAAATTTCTTGATCACTGGTTTAACAATGTGTAGAGTAAAAAACTTGTAATTTATGTCAATTCCAGTAAGATCGTGCAGAAAGGATTATTTACGATCTTTCTTAAAAATAATAACATGCAAGAAGGAATTATTAAAAAAGGTTTTGAGAACATGGGACAGTCTCTTTTTAGGGCTTTTCCTTGGTCACCGAATGGTAATTTTGATAATGTGGTTACTAGATCTTCTCCCCAGTGCATAGAAATTAAAAGGTTTCACCCAGAATTCTTGCATTTTTTCTTGAGATTCTGAAACCTTTGGGGTTGCTCCTACAAGTTTAGGACTCCAGATTTACTCTCCCACATTTTAATGCAAGGGCTCTCATTTTCCTAGAACTAGAAATTGATTTATCTGAGATGATTTCTCTTGAACTCAAAGAGGCTTCCTTTGAATGGGAAATTTTGCCTCTGGGTAATTTAGGTGCTTTCTTTCATCGTAAGCTTAATGGGCATACAAGAAGATAGTTTCCTTCTCTTTGGAACATTCAGAAAACCTTTGAGGTTGATGTCAACAATATTAATGGTGGTATTAATAATAATGTGGAGAATGTTTCTAATAATAGTGCTAAGAATTCTTCTGAGAAAATTAAGGAAAAAGACACTAATAAAGCTCATAAGCAAGATAACATGGGTAATACTAAAATTGGTCTTACTGCAAAGAAATTTGTTTCCCTTTCAAACCCCCTTATTGTGGATGAGTTGGAGATTATCCCTACAAAAAATATATATGTTAATATACCTCTCGACTCAAGCGACTGTTAACCAAAGCACACTAACTATGTTAATAATAATGAGAAATTTGAAAGTGATGATGCTAATAGTAAAAAAATTCACACCAAGTTCCTCTGGATAGTATCAAATAGAAAGATGAGACCTATAGGATGCTTTAGGAGCCATCTTTAGACCAAGTCAAATTTTCACCTAAATTCATGGAAACTCTTGAGGAAAAGAGTAACAAAAAAATTGTCTCCTATGAAACAACGACTGACATGGTTATAGAAATTGGAGAAAATTTTATTGAGGTTCTTAGCAATAATGCTAAAAAGAAAAGCACGATGGTAGAGAGGCATTCTCTATCCAAGAATAAAGATAAGGGAATCAAATAACAACACATGAAATACCCAAATTTTTTAATAGATTGTGTAGTCATAGAGAAATTCCCTCCCAAATAGTTTGTAATGATGTTACACATACATAGGTGGAATGTTCATGGTCTTTAAATGACAGATTGGGAGTACATTTTCAGGAAGTGGTGTAATGGACTAAAATACAAGGATATCATATGTCTACAATAAATCAAGGTTGTATGATACCATGCCTATAATACGTTGAAATTCTTGTGGGACAAGGCCATGTGTCTTTTACCAATAATGACAAGGGTAAAGGGGGTACTACATTTCTTATTAGCCCTAAATAGACTGATAATTTGAGGGAGAAGGATCTTCCCCATGCTAGAGAGCACACTGGATTCTATTCAAATTTGAGGACAAGATGGTTATAATTTGTAATGTTTATACAACAAATGAATACAAAGAAAAAGCCATTTTTTGGGGATTTCCTATCTAATAACCTACCCAGGGCACATTGGATTTTTGTGGGATATTTTAACATGACCAAGAATAAAGAGGACAAATATGGAGGCCTTACTCAAAATGGGAAAGCTAATGAATATTTCTTTTGGGATAGTTTTAAAAGGAGGTTTAATCTTAAGGACCTTATGGTTACAAAGAAGTCTAAGAGTGGGGTCATCTTGTATACATGGTGTAACAATCAGACATGAAAATAGAGAGTCTACTATAGATTTGATAGAATATATCTTGATTCTATTTTTTTTGGTTCTACTCAAGACTCTGAAACCTACCCTATTAAAGTCTCTCCGACCAATATCTTTGATCACTCTCCTATATATTATGAGGTTACTATTGATGCTCTTTAGAAGGATAATCATTGGAACTACAAGGGTAACTTCTTTAAACTAAATTTTTCCTTACTATAAGAAAAAGACACTTATGATGCCATTAGAATGGTCACCTGCTTATATAAATTCAGTAGTGGATCCTCCTCCCTAGGAGAATAGTGGGGCCACTTGGTAGAAGTATGGAAGAAGATGTTTTAGACTTTTGGTAAGAATCTTGCTATGGATAGAAGACAAGATGAAATTAAATGTCAAAGTAAAATTAATTAGATTGAGGAATTTATATGAAAAGGGACAGAATGCACATTTAGAGAAAGAGTTAGTCAACACCAAAAGTGAGTGGAGAAGACATCATAATTCTGATATACAGGGGAAGAAAGTTAGGACTAGGATGAAATGGCGTAAGGAAGGAGATAGGGGAAGCAAATACTTCTTCAACATCATTAGGGAAAAACAAAAGAGGGAACTCATTGAATAAATTCAAACTAGCTCGGGCTTATCCAGAGATAATAAAGAGATACTGGGTGCATTCTACAATTTTTACAAGGAATTATTTACTTTTGAATATAGTTCTAATAGTCACAGAGCTTTAGATGAATGTGTGAAGCTTATCTTGAAAATGATTAACAAATATGAATATAATATGTTAGAACATAACATTATCCTTAAGGAAATTGATGAGGTTATTGAAGCCATGGCTAACAACACTCAGCCTAGATGGATTGCCTATTGAATTGTATAAAGAAAATAGATAGTGGATTGGCCAATACCTACTAGAGGTATATAATGAGGATTTTGATAGAGATACTTTGTGAGAGAAGATCAATAGGGGCATTACACAAATGCTTCCCAAGAATGGGGATAGAACAAAGATTAAAAACTGGAGACCTATTACACTTTTGAATGTGTCTTAAAAGATTATTGCAAAATTCCTTGCGAGGAGGATTACAAATATAATGGGAAACAATATCTTAGATACTCAAATAAGGTTCATTAAAGGTATATTTATTCTTGATAATTTAATTAATAGTTGGGAGGTCATGAATTTGGCTCAGAATGCTACTATGGTTCTTTTAGATTTTGAGAAAGCATATGATAGAGTGGAATGGCCTTTTTTGATTAGCATGCTTCAAGAATTTCGATTCCCCCTTACTATTGAAGATAGATATCAGTCTTATTCAAAGACTCTTCTACACTCATAGAAGTGAATGGAAAAATTTATAAACCTATATTTCTACAAAGATCTACTAGAAAGGGGTTCCTGACCACCCCATCTTTATTTTTCATTGATGTGGATGCTCTATTCTATATTATTAGATCCATTGAGCTTGGCCCTCCTATACGAGGTATAACCTTACCCAATGGAGATGATTTGGTTAATGAACATTTTACGGATGATACTTCCATGTTCTTTGAACTCTCCCAGGAAATTTTGATAATACCATGAATAGATTATAGTATTTATGTTTGGTAGCATGGGACAAGGTTTCTCCCCACAAACCAACCATGCTAGGATGGAATGAGAATGCTCTAGATTAGCTAATTCAAAGAGGGTGGCTGTGGAATGGACCTAATTCCATTTTCAGTTATCTTGGTATCCATTTTGTAGTTGAACAAAATCTTAAGGATATGTGGCATTGGATTTACACAACAATCAAGGGGAAACATTTAAAGTGACAGACTCACATGATATCTCTAGTCAGAAGAGTATGAGTGGTACAGAAAGTATTGGCATCCCGTGCTATTTACTATGCTTCCTCCTGGTTGTTTGCTAAATATCCAAAAAACAAAATTGATACAATCCTAAAAGACTTCTTGTGGTTAAATAACACGGGGAAGAAAAAAATGCATTTTGTTAGATGGGATTGTTGCACTCTGAGGATGTTTGGCGGACTTGGTCTAAAATATTTGTAGGTGCATAGGGAAGCCCTATCAGGAAAATGGATTTCAAATATATTGTATGGAGATGAGCCCTAGAACATTCTGGTTAGGAATAAAATTAAAAAATCTACCATAAAAAGGGTAAAAAATGGAATAATGTGCTCCTTGCTGATATCGTGTTTGGCCAATTTGATATGAAATGCTTTGGCTCTAGGTTTTTTTCTTCCATTTGGAAGGCATTGACTCAGGTGAGAGGTTTTCTTTTCTCTAAAAATGCTACTAGAAGTTCTCCCACACTCTTTTTTTTGGACAAATCTATCTAGTGGGGCATTTATTAGAATAATAAACTATTAGCTCTCACCCAAGGCTTCTCTACTAGGGCATGGAATAGAAAAGGCATTTCTCTCATTAATGATGTTTTGGTTAACAACCGATTGAGTAGGGGAAAGGAAATCATAAATAAATTCAAGATTCCTCCTTCACAAAAGAAGACATACTCTATGATTTATAAAGTTGTTGGTCTCTTTTTTCCTTGCAAAGCCTTGGATACTAATAAGAATTTTCATCAAATCAAGTGGTCTGATGGTGGCTTGTTATATAGTGCTTCTACCAGGTCTATTTATAATATGCTGAAAGATAATACATATATTTTTGAGAAAATTAATATTAGCTAGGGTTTTAATTGGTTGTTCTCTAGATGGCACCATGTTTTTGATATGTTGATGCTCTTTTGTGACTTTTATGAATATTTTGAGCATATTTTTATAATCTAAATTTTCTTCAAGATTCTTGTCTTTATTTATTGGTAGTCATGTTATTTAGAATAGTAGACTAGGGTTGTCATGGCAAGAAGTATTAGGACATTTTCCAGTGCCTTTTGGTCTTTCTCTCAATTTATTTTGGTTTTCTCTTTTTGCTGAAATTTTATGGTTTCTTTGGAAGAGGAGAAATGAATATGTTTTCCAATAGAAGAGGAGGGTGCTTACTGGGTTTAACTATAAACTTGCCCATTTTCATATTATGTCTTAGGTGTCTATAGTTCTGGATATTCCCAAAGAAAAAATCATGATCCTCGTGCGGGAAGGGGCCATGATAATCTACAAAGAAGACATTTTATCAGCTAATTATTTTAACAATTATGTTGATGAGGTGAACAAAGAAGAGTTGGACAGTCTGAAAATGTTTGTCAAAAAGAAAGGGATTGATATTGAGGAGAATCTGTTGATCAGTAAAAATTGAGATAAAAAAGAAATGAACTGGGAAGATGTAGAGAAAATCCTAGTTGCTATGGATCCATCTATTGGGGCCTTTGAATGTGACAAGGATAAATGCAGTAATAACATTATAGGACAACAAGACTAGTTAATTTGATAGTGTAATCCTTTTTGGCATATAGAAAATTTTATCTATGTATTTGGGTCTTTGGATGTAATTTTGTAAAGGGAGGGGTTTGTTCTTTTGATATATATTGATGATGATACTTATGTAATGTTCTTTTATCTTAAAAGTAGAGAAGAAAGTAACCCAACCTTGAGCTACTAAGGAAAATCCCCACAAGGGGCAGTTCCCATTATTTCATTTACTTTTCCTTTTGAATCATAGAGATCATCAAGAGTTCTCTACCTCCAAATTTTCAATTTCTTCGTTACATCCCTAATTCTATATTATCTTTGGGAAGGTATATTTTTTTGACCACCCATTGCACATTTCCCTTCTTATTTTTCTAAGGTTTGGCACCAACTTGCATCCATTCCATTTCAAAATACTTTTCTACTTGAGTATTATTTAGTTTACTCGGGGAGGGGGTAGAGGAAAACCCAAAGAAATTTATATATTCTTTAAGATTATTAAGACCCTATTCTTGGTTAGTTTATTTTCCTTTACTATAATGCGGGATTTCAGAGAGATTCACATTTTATTTATTGCTAATAGTGATATCCTTCTTAGTTCTTACTACTTGAATCTGATCCTAACTATTGAACTGGTTGGGACTAGAAACATTCAAACTATTGACGATATCTAAAATTTATATTTTAGGTTTCAGTAGATTAGGCTCATCCAATGAACTCCTTATTTTCTATCGTGTCTCCTTATAATTTGAGAGAGTGAGATAAAATATCACATTGTTAACTTTTGCAGAGATATAGTTTTCTTATTTTTTGAATTCTTATCTTCCTTATTCTTATATGGATCTCCCTCTTTCAATCTAACTACTACCTTTTTTTTCTCTATCTGAGGGAAAATAATATATTTATCCCCATCTCATTGCTCATCCATAGTTATATGATTCTCCTCCATGGTCATGGACAAGGACGCTATTAGAACATTTGTATTTATGTTAATTTTTGGAATCTTATCAACCTCTTCAACTATATAGTAATAATAGACCCAACCTCTTGTACCATGGGGATTCCAGACCTTTTATTAGTCTCCTCTCCCAAGGAAGACATGTTTTGATCAAAATTCTTAAGAACCTATTGTTTCGTAGTAGGCTATTTTTTAATTCATTGCTGAGATGTCCATATTTCCTACAGACCTAGAAATAAGATTTACATTTTCATATTCTATAGGCTTATCACAAAAGCCATACCTATAGTCAAGAGTGACATAAGTGGAGAGGATAGAGCTAACCATGAAATTAACATATATCCTTGCAAAAATAAGCCTTTATTTTTGCTGTGTTATTTTTTCCACAGCTAAAAGGCTCCCAAAGGATTGAATTATCCCTCTAAAGACTTCATAGGTCTAATATTATAAAGGAATTTGTATGAGGAAATGCAAGTTCGAGGACCTTCCCCAAGATCCTTCTTAGGATCAAACCCCAACTTTCATTTACAAAGAGACAATAATTATTTAAAGTTACTTCCATAGGTCCAAGGAGTTCCAATAAGGATTTCAATGACATCTTGTTTATTCACAGAGCTAAAAATAAGAAGACCATTGGCCATATAACTTATTTCACACTTTAAATTTCCTATGTAGATGTCCCCATTTCCTAACTTTGTCATTATTAGGTCAAAAATAAAGGAAATTACCTGTGAGGGAAAAAAATTGTTCATTAATAACATTATTTATCGAATCATCAAAAACGTTAACCCTAAAATCTTTTATTTTACATGCCTTATCTGACTCAACGAATGAGGGTTCTTTACCAATTTTTGGAATATATGTCATCCAACATTTTTTCAATGAAACTTGCAAGTTCCTCTTCTAAAAAATACTCAAACTAGTAGGATGGAGAACCATAGGTTAGTGAAATATATCTCTTACCTAAAAGAGTAGAGGTAGCTATATTCAAACATAGAAAAATATGGTCTGTAGGAAGTTCCCCCTTTTTTTGAGGAGGTGAGTGATGGATACAGTCATGGGGGGCCCAAACCATTGTTCCCAGTAAGAAATTACACTTGAAAACACTTGAATTGAGAAACTTCAAGACCTAACCCTATCAAAGAAGTAGAGTGATGAATGTTAAATACGTGTTAATAACGTATGATCAGATTCTTATTTATTTAATATATATAATAATTAGGATTTGTTATAAAAGTAAGCACGATGATTTTATGGTTATAGATTACCTTAAATTGATGGACATATATGAATAAATATTCATTGAGGATTCGATTATAAGTGACTACTACCAAGAGATGTGACCCCAAACTTTAAAAAGATATAACTTATTATGTTTATCCTTAATGAACCAATATTTTGAAGAATACTCTTAGACATTAGTAATTAGATTGGAAGAAGGAAGGTGATGAACACTTCTTAGATTTATTTTTAGAGAGTCTTGTTATTATACCATATGAACAGAATAGTGGATGGGGTGTTGGCCATCTCCTTGATTGTTGGAGTCTCTTCTTTCTTTTGAGGTTTCTCCCATTAGTGCTAATTTCTCCCTCCCTATGGCATTTTGACCTTAATGAGATACTCTTAGTTGGTTTCAATCACTATATAAACTAGTTGATTATATTTTTATTGTAAATATTTCATAATTATATAAATCCATGGTTGTATAATTATGTCATTGATATTTTACAATTAATTAAAAATTAAAATTTAACTTTACCATGTTTATATTTTATATATTTTTATTTTATTTATGAAATTTTAAGATGTAATTTCATACTACTCACATTTTTAAATTTTAAAAAATATTTCTTTTAATGGAAGGTATTATACAAACTTATAGATGTATAGCTATCTTGAAAGAATGATCGATAAGCTAACCTCTTCAACTAATAAACTAAACATATTTTGGATATTCATTTTAATATACAATCTTTTATTTTGAAAGTGAAAATATACCATTATGAAATTAAACATTTATAATACCCGACCAAGTAACCCTTGGAACAAAGGGTCAAACATGCACTTAATAATAGTTTTTTATGTTGATAACTATAACATCAATGAAATAAGTGCATAATCATAATTAAATTGCATAAAAATAAAGAAACACACAATTATCATCAAGCGATTAACACAAGTAGAAGTCTTAATAGCACTTATAAGAATTCTTAGACCAATAGAACACTCAACCAAAATGGCATGGTCACATCACACTATTGCATCTTGAAATCCCAGAAAACATGCTACAAACTTAAAGGAACGAAGCCAACCAATGAGAAATGAGTTCTAAGGGAGGAAACAAAGTCAATCCACAAGGACCAACTATACATGGTTCATTTTAAGCCCAAATGAAAAGTGATTGAACTGGGTCCAAATAGGATGAAAAATAGGAAGAAAATACATGAAACTACTCTTGACAACACATAGAAACCAACCAAGGTCGATTCTTAGACAAAGCCTTGGGAATTTCCTTTTGTTCCAAATAAGAAAGAACAATTAAATTTACTAGTATGAATGAGTAGAATTTTGAACGTATGTGGAGAATATTTGAACATATGCATAGAAAAGTTACATATGTGCAAGGGTAGAAAATGAATGTGCATTTTTTCCTAGAAAAGTCCAAAATGCATAACTTTAACTTTTAGTAATAACAGAGAGTGGGGGGGGGGGGGGGAANCAGAGAGTGGGGGGGGGGGGGTGAATCAGAGGCCTCAAAAATTAATCCTTAAATAAACCCTTTAAACTTATAAATACAAATTATATCTCAAGTTATCTTCTATCCTACAAGATGAATGCTTTGAATAACTTATATCAATTTAGTACTTGTCGGATTGCTCTGTTTAAACCTTCTTTTGTGTGTTCACCGATAAGCAGTCATCTATTTACCAAAATACAGTAAATATGCAAAGTATACCAAGAAATATAGAATGAATTGTGTAAGATACAAAATAGTAAACAAATGAAGCATACACACATAACACATGGATTATAACATGGAAACCCTGTTAAGGAAAAAACAACTGGGACCGGTATCCCAAATTTTCACTCTTATGAAGTGAGCCATGTTAGGAGTCAACCCTATTAAAGGTTACAAACATACTGTTAGGTGTGACCTTGTTAGAGGATTTTATACATACAGGTTTTCACTTAGTATCGGGTATCTAATGATGTGATCCATGAATCAACTTCTTTCTTAGACTGTCAATAGGCATCAGACATATCCAATGCTACTTTCATGAATCAACCTTTTTGGCACTCCTTGAGATGTACCTCAATATATAGAAGACTCTTAAGTCCTACTCAGTTAAGAGAATTTATGCTTCAATGGATAAACTGAAACACTATGACCTGTTCATATTGCAACTTAAATTGCATATTTTCAGATCTATTTAAGTACATTACCTCTCTGACCAATGTATCAATTCAATCCTTGTGCTCCACACTTTCTGCTCTGTGATGTTGTGCTTATTATTCATTGGTGTCTACAGAATTTATTTATCTCTCCCTTCAACTTGTTTCATTAGGACTACATGAAGTTGTTCTTCATCAGTTTCTCTTCAACATCCTCTCTGTATTCATTTTCATTTTCATCCCCCACAAAAATGAATTAAGCTTGTCTCTTATATAGACATAATATTCATTATTTCTTGGTTCTTGATTATTGGCGTAATAAATAATCTAGCCAATTAGATTTAAAGTATAAATCCTGATTTGTCTCGTAGATATCTTCTTGCCAACTACACAAATCAACTTTAAATCAATCACTTATCTCTCGTCAAATAAAACAAAGTAGACAACCAGTTAAGTCTATATTTATCTCTGCTAGCTAGATATTTTATCATTTTCTGAACTCTCAATTCTGTCGATCACAACTTCAGTTATTCGTCAATGATAACTGATTGTTTTATTGGTGTGACTTCATTTGTCATCAAGATCTTTGTCTTTGTCTTTTTTGTCGGGCAGCACTAAAATTTTGTCTGTTGAGTTACTCTGTATTTTTCTCATCGGGAAACACTGTAACTCTTCTCATCGATAATTATATAAATTCATTTGTCAGGAAACACTATGACTTTGTTATTTTACTCTGACTATTGGGTGCCCTCCATCGGTGTATTCAGTCACTTAGTGAATACTAGACTTGTATGCATTACAGATTAGCATAGCCTTGATTCATGATTTCTTTGAAGTGTTTGGCAGTATCTCTATGACATAAAGATTATATTAAGTTGACATCAATGATAATACAATACATTAACTGATTTAATTCCTTGCATGATCATCAACTTAACATCTTCATACATTTAATTAGTTACATGTCATCAATCTCTCACGTTGGCATTGATGGCAACATACTACATTATCATACTATACTATTGCTAATACAATATGAAATATACAGTTTCATCAATCTTTTCTAATGTAACTATTACAAATATCTCGCTATCGGTAATCTCATATAGCTTTGATTTGATTCTTGCAGCTTTTTATCTTCTGTTGTGTTGTATTCTTTCTTTGTGTCAATTTCTCTCCCTTGATTGTTATTTTATTTTGATGTTTTCTCTTGTCAACACTCTCTCTTTGTATAATATTTTCATACAATCTCTCTCCCTAAGGATATGTGATAATGGATAATCTCTATCCCTTTATAGAGGGATGTGATAATATGGATAATCTCTCTCCCTTTGACAGCAATGCCAAACAAATATCTCACAAATATCTAACATTAATGTCAAGCAATCTTTTCTTTTCATCAATAATATATTCCTTGTATTTCCCTTAACCATCTGCAATACAACAATATACTCTGGTGCTTGGTGATGATATATACCTATCTGTATATAGATGTAGCTTTGAATTTCATCTCTTTGCTTGCATCAATCATGAATGATATTCTAATAATATGTAGGTGTATGCAGACTTCTAGTCAACTTACTCACTAGTAGACAAGCCTTTGACCCCTGTTCTCTTTCTTAAGTACTCAAATTCATCCTTGGTTAGTGGCTTGGTGAAGATATTGGTCAATTGTTCCTTTGATTGCACATACTCAAGTATCACCTCCTTTGCCTGAACTTGTTCTCTCAAATAATGATACTTGATGGCAATATGCTTTGTTTTAGCATGTATGAATGGATTTTTGGAAATATTTATTGCACTTGTATTATCACAATAGATAATTATTGGTTCTAAAATTTACATATGCATACTTTCTAGTTGTTTGATCCATGCAATATTTGAGCAGTTTGCGGTAACAACAACAACATATTCTGCTTCTCCAATAGATTGTGAGATGCATCCTTGTTTCTTATTGATCCATGTGACAATTGTCTCACCCATGAAGAATGCTCCTCCAATTGTGCTCTTTTGGTCATCAATATTTCTATCGCAATCAGTGTCGGTAAAGACCTAAAGTTCAAATTTGCCTTCTTTTCTATACCATAAGCCACATTCCTCGGTATTCTTTAGATATCTTAGGATTCTTTTCACAACAGTCATATGTAACTCTCTAGGATTAGCAGAAAATATAGCAACTATGATGACATGTAACTGATTAAATGATTGACTATATAAAGTTTAAGATGATGCAAGACATTAAATCAGTTAATGGTTTGTATTGTCATTGATGTCAACTTGATATCATCTGTATGATCATGCCAAAGAATTCAGAGAACCAATGGAATAAAGGTTATGCTTCCAACAATGCATAAAAGTCTAGTATTCACTAAGTGACAGACTACACCGGCGGAGTGCACACCATCAGTAAAGACAGAGATTAAAGTCACAGTGATGCCCGATGAGCAGAAGACAGTGTTTCCTGATGAAGTAGAATCACATGATACCCGATGAGGTAAAAATAGTGTTTCCCAATGAACAAAGATCGAATGATGCTCGACGAATGGAGATCATGAAGCTAACTGAAGCAACACCGATGAAACTGGCAGTTGTCACTGGTGACAAACTGCAGAATTGATCGACGGAACATAGAGATCAGAAAATGACAAATATCTAGCTGGTAGAGCTAAAGGATAGACTTAACTGGTGATTTTATTTGTTTTATTCAACCACAGTTAAGTGAGTGATTTGTACAGTTGGCAAGAAGATAACTACGAGATAAGTCAGGAGTTAAAGTGATAAATCAATTTGGCTGGATTATTTTTCATGCCAAGAATCAAGGATCAAAGAACCTAGAATTAAGGAAAATCATGTCTATTTAAGAGACAAGTATAATTCATTCTTGGAGTGGTTAATACGCAATCAGATACATGGGGGAGTGAACTGATAGAAGATGCTGAAGAGAAACTGATGAAGTATTAACTTCATGCAGTCCTGATCAATCAAGCTGAGGGAGAGCTAAAGAATTCTGCAGACACCGACGGACATTGAATCACAGCATCACAAAGTAGAAAGAGTTAAGTACAAAGGAATTGAATTGATACATTAATCAGAAAGATATTGTAAGTAAATAGATCTGAAAATCTGCAATTCAGTTGCATTAGAAACGGGTCATTTTGTTTCAATTTAACCATTGAAGCATTAAAGTCTCTTAATAGAGTAGGACTTAACCGTATTTTGTAATTGAGGTATATCCTAATAGATTACTAGAAGGTTGACTCATGATAGTAGCACCAATCTTACCTAGAGCCTATTGACAGTTTAAGAAGGAGCCTGATTCAAGGATGGTAGTAAGATTTTGCATAAAGCCTATTGACAGTCATGAGACTAATTCAAGGATGGTAGCATAGATGCCAGATACTTAGTGACAACCTATGTATTGAAATTCATCTAACAAGGTCACACTTAACAGTGTGTTTGTAACCTTTAACAGGGTTGGCTCCAAACAGGGCTCACTTCAAAAGAGTGAAAATTTGGGGTACCGGTCCCAGTGGGTTTTTCCCTTAATGGGGTTTCCATGTTAAAATCCTTGTGTTATGTGTGTATGGTTAATTACTTTAGTGTTATACATTCTACATATGCATTTATGGATTGACTAGTATAATCTACATATTTACTGAGTATCGATAAATGCAGTTTACTACTTATCGGTTATCAAGGAGAAATAGGACAGACAAGGTAAACTGACAGACAGTTATTTGTTTCAAATATTTCAAAGGCATGCATCTTGTTAGGACTTAATAATTTGAGAAGTATTGAATGGTGGATTAAAGTTTAAATTGGATAAATTTTTGAGGCCACTGATTCACCCCCTCCCCCCTCTCATTTATTACTAACAATTGGTATCAGAGCTTGTGTGCTTAGAAGGAAGGTTTCAAGACCTAAGTGAAATATTACAAGACGAATAGACGAGATGTGCCCAAGTTTAACAAGGGCAACTTTGCTTCATGGAAAAGTAGGATAAAGCTTCACTTATCAGGTATTGGAAATGATATTACTCAATTCTTAGAAAATGAATATGTGTTGCCTATAGGACCATTGATAGTGGATCAATTGAGAGTAAAGCATGAACATAACTGCATGGTTATAGAGCTTTCAACCTCACTCTCTGATGCTGAATTTGAAGATGTCAAAGATTGCAAAAATGTAAAGACAATGTGGGACAAGTTGAAACTTGTACATGGAGGTGATGCAAATGTTCTGAGAGCCAAGACAGAAAGTCTTAGATGAAATTTTGATGATCTCAGAATGAAATAAGGTGAAAATATCACACACTATAGCACTAGAATAAAAGTGTAACCACCTAATTTCGGTCTGTCGCAACTATAGACCCTATTTGCCCTAAGTGTGATCATGCCCTCGAGTTATGTCCAAACGACCCTGTTACTGTTTGGCATAATTCTTTAAATCAATTTAATGTCCTAGGTATTTTTATCACTGATTTATATTATCTACTATAGCCATACAATTTAAATCAATATCGACCAATCGGATCAAATCAAAATCAAACATGGCTATAGTATTTAAATATAA
>MU224776.1:3281635-3302282 GCA_018584345.1 Thuja plicata | reverse complement strand
CATATATAAGATTAGCAAAAATGATATCTAGATTATAGATAGTGGCTGCACTCACCATATGACCGGTGACAAAGAAAAGTTTGAAACTTTTGAATACTATAAAGGTGGTACAGTAAGAATGGGAAATAATTCTCCTTGTCAAATCAAAGGTAAAGGAGCAGTAATGCTGAATAACCTGATTAAATGTGAAAATTCTTATTGGGTAAAAGGATTGAATTATAATCTATTGAGTTTTTCTCAGCTAAATAATTCAAGTCATAAAGTAGCATTTGAGAACAAGAAGGCAAAGATCATCAATGAATCAGGAACACTGATTGGTACCGGTGAACAAACCAAAGGTAATTTATTCTATCTAAATGATACTAACCCCACTTGCTTGATGACTAGAAACAAAGACATATGGCTGTGGCACAAAAGGTTGTGTCATGTGAACTTTGACAACATGATGAAGATAAGAAAGAAAGGAAGTGTAATAGGCTTACCGATGATGACAAAGCCAGACAACATCATGTGCAAAAACTGTCAAAGAGGTAAAATGACAAGGTCTAGTTTCAAAAGCAAAACCCATACATCTGATGGTATTCTAGAATTAGTCCATACTTATTTATGTGGACCTATGAGGACAAAGAGCTATTATGGAGATAGATACTTTATTCTCTTTGTTGATGATTATTCTAGAATGATGACAGTCATGTTTTTAAAAGAAAAATCTGAAGCATTCAACATGTTTGAATGGTATAAAGCTATGGTAGAGAAACAAAGTGGTAAGGATCTAAAATTTTTGAGATCAGATAGAGTAGGAGAATTTATATCAGATGAATTCACTAATTTCTGTAATGAGAATGGTATAAAAAGATAGGTTTCTACACCAAGAACACCACAGCAAAATGGAATTGTTGAAAGAAGGAATAGATCAATAGTTGATTATGCAAGAACACTCATGATAGAGAAGAACATCACCCAGATCTTCTGGAGGGAAGCTATTAGCACTGTTGTCTACACACTTAACAAAGTACAATTAAGAAAGTAATCAAAGAAGACTCCTTATGAGCTATGGTATGGTAAAACGCCCAATGTAAGTTACTTCAAAATATTTGGAAGTCAATTTTATGCCTTAAAATATGATAGAAATGGAAAAATTGATGCCAAAAGTGATGAAGGCATTTTTCTGGGGTATTCTATCAAAAGAAAAGCTTTTAAATATCTAATCAAGGTTTCTAACAAAATAGTTGAAAGTGCAAATGTAAAGATTGATAAATTTGCAGAAAAAAATGAGCTAGAAAGCACAAAAGATCCTGAAGACTACAATAAATTTGTATACTATGAAGGACCCACAACTCTACCTGAGCAATAGTGCATAAATCCAAAACAACAGAATGACGCAACCGATGGTCAGAATGCTGTTACCGATTATCAGAATAATGATCAAGATAATGTGCAAGGTAATGAAGATCAATCTAATATGCAAAGAGTTGTACTTTTACTTGCAAGATATGTAAAAAGGAACCATCTAGAGGACTAGATCATAGGAGATAAGAAAGGTGGTACAAGAACAAGGAGTAAGTCTTTAAACTCAGATTGCTTAATTTGTGAGTTTGAACAAAAGTCTGTCAATGCTGCACTACATAATGAAGAATGGATAAGTGCTATGAATGATGAGATTGAAAAGAACAAGACATGGTCACTTGTACCAAGACCAGATGACAAGAATGTCATCAGTACAAAATGGATATTCAGGAACAAACTGAATGAGAATGGAGATGTCACAAGGAACAAAGCAAGACTAGTATGCAAGGGGTATGCACAAGAGGAAGGTATAGACTATGGAGAAACCTTTGCACCCATTGCTAGGCTAGAAGGGGTAAGAATTTTAATTTCTTATGCTGCATATAAAGGATTAAAAGTATATCAAATGGATGTCAAGTCAACATTCCTAAATCAAATACTTGAAGAAGAGGTATACATTGAACAACTAGAAGGGTTTGTAGATCCAGACAAAAGGAACATGGTATGTAGACTTCACAAAGAATTTTATGGATTAAAACAAGCTCCCAGAGCCTAGTATGAAAGAATTCATTCCTATCTAATAAGTATTGGATTCATAAGGACTAGTGAGAACAGTAATCTGTATTTAAAAGAAAATACTAATGCTAACACTTTGATTGCTGAAATATTTGGTGATGACATCATATTTGGAGGCAATGATATGCTATGCAAATCATTTTCTAATGATATGAGCAAGAATTTGAGATGTCTATGTTTGGAGAGATCAAGTTCTTTCTTGGTCTGCATATCATTCAAAAAAGTGAAGGTATTTTCATTACACAGTCCAAATACATCAAAGAGGTTCTGAAAATATTCAAGATGGAAGATTCCAAACCTGTTGGAACACCGATGGCTACTAGATGCAAATTAACAAAAGAAGACAAGAGAACAGAGGTAAATTAGACTCTATATAGATCCATGATAGGAAAACTCATGTATGTTGTACACACTAGAGCAGATATTGCACATGCAATAGGAATTGTTGCTAGATTTTTTTCTAACCCCAAAGAATCACATATAACTGCTGTGAAAAGAATACTAAGATATCTAAAGAATACTAAGGAATTTGGCTTATGGTATAGAAGGGAAGGCAAATTTGAACTAAAAGTGTTTACCGACGCTGATTGGGCTGGGAATCTTAATGACCAGAAGAGCACAACTAGACGAGCATTCTTTATGGGTGACAGACTTGTCACATGGATTAGCAAGAAGCAAGTTTGCCTCTCAGTCTATTGCAGAAGCACAATATGTTGTTGCTGCTGCAAACTTCTCAATTATTACATGGATCAAACAACTGCTGGAAGGTATGCATATGAAGATCAAAGAACCAGTAGTTATTTATTGTGATAACACCAGTGCAATAAATATTTCCAAGAATCTAGTCATGCATGCGAAGACTAAATACATTGCCATCAAGTATCATTATTTGAGAGAACAAGACCAAGAAAAAGAGGTGATACTGGAATATGTGCAATCAAAAGAACAATTGGCTGATATATTCATCAAGCCATTGCCCAAGGATACATTTGAGTACCTGAGAAAGAGACTAGGGGTCAAACCCATGTCTAACAGTCACTAAAAGGACTGAAGGCTGCATCAACCATATATTATCATAATATCAATCATGATTGATGCAAGCAGAAGCTGAAATTCAATGCTACATCTGTATATAGAAAGGTATATATCAAAACCAAGCACTAGAGAAGATTGTTATATTGATAATGGATAAGGGAAATTCAAGGAATATATTATGAAAAGAAGGAATTAGTTGACAGAATGTCCGATATTTCTAAAATAGTTTTTTGGCATTGTTTTCAAAGGGAGAGAATGTTTCCATATTATCATCGGAAACTATTCATTATCAGATTACTCCAAATAGAGAGAGATCATATACAAAGGGAAGGTATTTGCATAAAATTTGCAAATACATAGCAGTGACATCAAAGATGGAGAACAGTCAAAAAGAAAACTGAAGCCAACAGAGGTCACAACACATCATAAGTAGAAAAAGGAAAGCTGCATGAATCAAAGCTAAGCTTACATAGAGCTTACTAGCAGTCAGACATTTTATCGGTTATCAAAGAAAATTGTTTGGTAATTTGATGAATCTCAACAATTGTATTTCATATTGTATTAGAAATAGTATAGTGTGATAATATAGCATGTTTCCACCAATTCCAAAGGGAGAGATTGATGACATGTAACTGATTAAATAATTGAGTATATTAAGTTGAAGATGATGCAAGACATTAAATCAGTTAATGGTTTGTATTGTCATTGATGTCAACTTGATATCATCTATATGATCATGCCAAAGACTTCAGAGAACCAATGGAATAAAGGTTATGCTTCCAACAATGCATAAAAGTCTAGTATTCACTAAGTGACAGACTACACCGGCGAAGTGCACACCATCGGTAAAGAAAGAGATTAAAGTCATAGTGATGCCTGACGAGCATAAGACAGTGTTTCCTAATGAAGTAGAATCACATGATACCCGACGAGGTAAAAATAGTGTTTTTTGACAAACAAAGATCCAATGATGCCCGACGGATGGAGATCCTGAAGCTAACTGAAGCGACACCGATGAAACTGGCAGTTGTCACCGGCGATGAATTATAGAATTGACCGACGGAATAGAGAGATCAGAAAATGACAAAATATCTAGCTGGTAGAGCTAAAGGATAGACTTAAATGGTTGTTTTATTTGTTTTAATTAACCACATTTAAGTAAGTGATTTGTACAGTTGGCAAGAAGATAAATACGAGATAAGTTAGGAGTTAAAGCCATAAATCAATTTGGCTGGTTTGTTTTTCATGCCAAGAATCAAGGATCAAAGAACCTAGAATTAAGGAAAACCATGTCTATTTAAGAGACAAGCATAATTCATTCTTGGAGTGGTCAATACACAATCAGATACACGGGGGAATGAACTAATAGAAGATGTTGAAGAGAAACTGATGAAGGATTAACTTCATGCAGTCCTGATCAATCAAGCTAAGGGAGAGCTAAAGAATTTTGCAGACACTAACGAACAGTGAATCACAACATCACAGAGTAGAAAGAGTTAAGTACAAAGGAATTGAATTGATACATTGATCAGAAAGATATTGTAAGTAAATAGATCTGAAAATCTATAATTTAGTTGCGTTAGAAACAGGTCATTTTGTTTCAATTTAACCATTGAAGCATTAAAGTCTCTTAACAGAGCAGGACTTAACAGTATTTTGTAATTGAGGTATATCCTAACAGGTTACCAGAAGGTTTACTCATGATAGTAGCACCGGTCTTACCTAAAGCTTATTGACAGTCTAAGAAGGAGGCTGATTCAAGGATGGTAGTAATATTTTTCATAGAGCCTATTGATAGTCATGAGAATGATTCAAGGATGGTAGCGTAGATGCCAAATACTTAGTGACAACCTATGTATTGAAAATCCTCTAACAAGGTCACACTTAACAGTGTGTTTGTAACCTTTAACAGGGTTGGCTCCTAACAGGGCTCACTTCAGAAGAGTAAAAATTTGGGGTACCGGTCCCAGTGGTTTTTTCCCTTAACAGGTTTTCCACATTAAAATCCTTATGTTATGTGTGTATGGTTAATTACTTTAGTGTTTTACATTCTACATATGCATTTATTGATTGACTTGTATACTCTACATATTTACTGAGTATCGGTAAATGTAGTTTACTTCTTATCGGTTATCAAGGAGAAATAGGACAGACAAGATAAACTGACAGACAGTTATTTGTTTCAAATATTTCAAAGGCATGCATCTTGTTGGGACTTAATAATTTGAGAAGTATTGATTGGTGGATTAAAGTTTAAATTGGATAAATTTTTGAGGCCACTGATTCACCCCCACCCCTCTCAGTTATTAATAAATGTGCAATATCTGGTCTAGTATGTACAACATACATGAGTTTTCCAATCATTGATATTTATAAAGTCTGATTTACCTCTGATGATTTGTCCTCCTTTTTTAGTTTTCATCTAGTTTCCATTGGTGTTTCAACCAGTTTGGATTCTTCCATCTTGAATATTTTTAGTACTTCTTTGATGTACTTGGATTGTGTAATGAAAATACCTTCTTCTTGTTGCATGATCTGCAGACCAAGGAAGAACTTGATCTCTCCAAACATAGACATCTCAAATTCTTTTCTCATCTGATTTGCAAATGATTTGCATAGCATATCATTGCCTCCAATATGATGTTATCAACAAATATCTCAGCAATCAAAATGTTAGCATTAGTATCTTCCTTCAAGTAAAGATTACTATTTTCACTAGTTCTTACAAATCCAATACTTATAAGATAGGAATAAAATTTTCCATACCAAGCTCAGGGTGCTTATTTCAATCCGTACTGGGCTTTGTGTAGTCTACATACCATGTCCCTCTTTTCTGGATAAACAAACCCTTCCAGTTGTTCAATGTATACCTCTTCTTCAAGTATTCCATTTAGGAATGTAGACTTGACATCCATTTGATATACCTTGAATCCTTTATATGCAGCATAAGAAATAAATATTCTTACTCCTAGTCTAGCAATGGGTGCAAAGGTCTCTCCATAGTCAATTCTTTCTTCTTGTACATACCCCTTGCATACTAGTCTTGTTTTATTTCTCATGACTTCTCCATTCTCATTTAGCTTATTCCTGAATATCCATTTTTTACTGATGACATTCTTGTTATTCGGTCTTGGTACAAGTGTCCATGTCTTGTTTTTCTCTATCTATTCAATCGCTTCATTCATTGCACTTATCCATTCATCATTATCTAGTGCGGCATTGACAGATTTGGGCTCATACTCACAAATAAGTCATCTTGTATTTAGAGACTTACTTCTAGTTCTCATACCAACCTTCTTGTCTCCAATGATTTAGTTCTGTCAATGGCTCCTTCTGACAAATCTTGCAAGTATAGGTTTAGCTCTTTGTCTATCATCTCGATCATCATTTTTTTCTTCATCAAGTTGTGCATCATCTTGAGCAATATTATGATCCTTGGTATTTGCAGCCTGATGCTCAAGTGCAATGATCTATTGCTCGGGAGCTCTACATTGTTGGTAGGGTAGAGTATCAGGTTCCTCATTGTAAGTGAACTTATTGTAGTCCTCTGGTTCTTTAGTGCTTTCTTTTCCATTCTTCTCTGCAAATTCATTTATCTTTACATTTTCACTTTCAACAATTTTGTTAGAGGCTTTATTTAGACATTTATAAGCCTTGCTCTAGGTATAATACCCTAGAAAAATTCCTTCATCACCCTTGGAGTCAATTTTTCCATTTCTATCATCTTTTAAGATATAACATTGACTACAAAAAATTTAGAAATAACTTACATTGGGTGTGTATCCATACCATAGTTCATAAGGTGTCTTTTTGGTGTCTTTCTTCAATTTTACTTTGTTCAATGTGTAAGTAGTAGTACTGAAAACTTCCCTCCAAAAGATTTGGGTGATTCCTTTCTCTATCATCAGTGTCCTTGCACAATCAACTATGGATCTGTTCCTTTTTTCAGCAATTCCATTCTACTGTGGTGTTCTTGGTGCAAAGACCTGTCTTTTAATTCCATTCTCATTACAAAAGTTAGTGAATTCATCTGAAATAAATTCCCCTTCTCTAACTGACCTTAAGCATTTTATCTCGTTACCACTTTGCTTCTCAACCATTGATTTGTACTATTTAAACATATTAAATGCTTCTGATTTATCTTTTAGAAACATGGTTGTCATCGTTCTAGAGTAATCATCAACAAAGAGAATAAAATATATATCTCCATAATAAATATTTGTCCTCATAGGTCCACATAAATTAGTATGGACTAATTCTAGAATTGCATCAGATGTATGAGTTTTTCTTTTAAAACTAGACTTTGTCATTTTACCTTTTTGACAATTCTTACACATAATGTTGTCGGGCTTGGTCATCGTCGGTAATCCTCTAACATTTCTCTTTTTGCTAATCTTTATCAATTTTTTCAAAGTTCACATGACACAATCTTTTGTGCCATAACCATATGTCTTCGTTCGTAGAAATGAAACAAGTGGAGCCAGTATCATTAAGATAAAATAAGTTACCTTTTCTCTGCTCACTGGTACCAATCTGATTTCTAGATTTATTGAAGATCTTTGCCTTCTTATTTTCAAATGCTACTTCGTGACCTAAATTATTCAACTGAGAAACACTCCATAGATTATAGTTCAATCCATTTACCCAATAAGCATTCTCACATTTTATCTTGTTATTCAACATTATTGTTCCTCTACCTTCAACTGGACAAGGTGTGTCATTACCCATTCTTACTGAAACACCTTTATAGTATTCAAAAGTCTCAAACTTTTTCTTATCACCGGGCATATGGTGAGTGCAGCCACTATCTATGATCCAAACATCATTTTTTCTAATTTTAGCTATGAGAGTTGTTTCTACATACCTTTCTTCATCATCATCTAAATCATCCTTTATAGCCACAAATGACATCTCAATGTCTTCATCAGATTCAGTGTTAGTATCATCATCCTTACATTTTTCTAGGTAATAGGCCTTCTTTCCTTTGTCCTTATAGTCTCGTGTATCTCTTCTTTCTAATTGTCAGTAGCTTCTATAATCACCTCTGTTAGAATTCTTTTCAAATGATCTGTCATTACTTCTATCATATTTTCTTCTATTAGTACATCTTGCAACAAAGTGTCCAATCTCTTTGCAATTAAAAAAAACAAGTGGTAATTTACCTTTGCCTCTCTACATTCTTCTGGCCATAAGTGCTTCAATTTCATCTAGGTCCTCTTCTTCACTTTCACTATCACTATCTTTTCTCATACTGTTTTTATGACTTGATTTACTTATTCTCATAGAAGTTTTGAATGTAGACTCTATGTTTGGAAAGACACTATTATCAAAGTTATTCATCTCAAATGAAATCATTCTTCCAATTAAACTGTCTAGAGTAACATTTCTATTTTCTACTGCTCCCATTTCTTGAATGGAAGATACTCTAATAGAATAAGTAGGCAGTAAGGTTCTTAGAATTTTACTTACCAATGTATCTTCTTCTAGTACACCTCCAACTCCTTGGATAGTATTGACTAACTCTTTGATTCTTGTGTTGTACTGAGTGATGTTTTCACCTTCTTTCATTTTGAGGTCATCAAATTTTCCTCTAAGGCTTTCTTCCTTGGCTCTCAAAATATTTTCGTCACCACCATGTACAACCTTCAATTTGTCCCACATCTACTTTGCAATTTTGCATTCTTTGACATCTTCAAATTCAGCATCGGAGAGTGAGGAAGCAAGTTCTATCATCATGCCATTGTGTTCATGCTTCTCTCTCATTTTTTCAACTGTTGGTGCTCCTGTTGGAAATAGATATTTAGTTTGTATGAATTGAGTAACATCATTACCAATACTTGATAAGTGGAGTCTTCTCCTGCTCTGGCATGAAGCAAAATTATCTTTGTTCAACTTAATCACATCTCGTCTTTTCATCTTGTGATTTTTGGCTTAGGTCTTGAAACCTTTCTTCTAAGCACACAAGCTCTAATACCAATTGTTAGTAATAACTGAGCGGGGGGGGGGAATCAGTGGCCTCAAAAATTAATCCTTAAATCAACCCTTTAAACTTATAACCACAAATTATATCGCAAGTTATCTTTTGTCGTACAAGATGAATGCCTTGAATAACTTATATGAATTTACTACTTGCTGGATTGCTCTATTTAAACCTTCTTTTATGTGTTCACCAATAATTAGTCATCTATTTACCAAAATACAGTAAATATATAGAGTATACCGATAAATCTAGAATGAATTATGTAAGATACAAAATAGTAAAGAAATGAATCATACACACATAACACATGGATTTTAATGTGGAAACCCTATTAAGGGAAAAACCACCGGGACCGGTACCCCAAATTTTCACTCTTTTGAAGTGAGCCCTGTTAGGAACCAACCCTATTAAAGGTTACAAACACACTGTTAGGTGTGATCTTGTTAGAGGATTTTATACATAGAGGTCGTCAAATAGTATCGGGCATCTAATGCTGCCATCCTTCACTCAGCCTCTTTCTTAAACTGTCAACAGGCATCAGGCATATCCAATGCTACTTTCATGAATCAACCTTTTTGGCACTCCTTGAGATGTGCCTCAATATATAGAAGACTGTTAAGTCCTGCTTGGTTAAGAGACTTGATGCTTCAATGTTTAAACTAAAACACTATGACCTATTCATATTGCAACTTAAATTGGAGATTTTTAGATCTATTTAAGTACATTACCTCTCTAACCAATGTGTCAATCCAATCCTTGTGCTCCAAAATTTCTACTCTATGATGCTGTGTTTATTGTTCGTCGGTGTCTATAAAATTTCTTTAGCTCTCCCTTCAGCTTGTTTGATCGGGACTGCATAAAGTTGTTCTTCATCCATTTCTCTTCAACATCCTCTCTCTATTCATTTCCCTTTTGATCCCCCATGAAAATGAATTAAGCTTGTCTCTTATATAGACATAATATTCATTGTTTCTTGGTTCTTGATTCTTGGCGTGATAAAAAATCCAGCCAATTAGATTTAAATCATAAATCCTGATTTGTCTCATAGATATCCTCTTGCCAAATGCATGAATCATTGTTAAATCAATCACTTATGTCTGGTTGAATAAAACAAATTAGACAACCAATTAAGTCTATATTTAGCCCTGCCAGCTAGATATTTTGTCATTTTTTGAACTCTCTATTCTGTTGGTCACCACTTTAGTTAGTCATCTGTGATAAATGATTATTATTTCAGTGTGACTTGAGTTGTCATTGGGATCTCTTTCCTTGTCTTTTTCGTCAGGCAACACTCAAATTCTGTCCATCGGGTTGCTCTGTGTTTTGCTCGTCGGGCAACACTATAACTCTGCTTGTCGGTAATTCTATGCATTTATTTGTTAGGAAACACTGTGACTTTGTTCTTTTACTTTGACCATCAGGTCCACTCCATCGTGTATTTATTCACTTAGTGAATACTAGACTTGTATTCATTACAGATTAGCATAGCCTTGATTCATGAGTTCTTTGAAGTCTTTGGCAGTATCTCCATGACCATATAGATTATGTTAAGTTGAAATCAATGACAATACAATACATTAAATGATTTAATGCCTTGCATGATCATCAACTTAACATATTCAAACATTCAATTAGTTACATGTCAACACTAACTTCCAACACAAATGTACAACCTAATAAATGTTAGCTCCACGCTTGGGACTACCATGTACACTAGATCAAGGTAAATTACAATCAATTATGGAGCTTTACAACAATTTTAAATAAAAAGGTACAAAAACTAAAAGCATAACAAAAGCATATAAAATAGTAAAAGAGAGAGGGAGCAAGGAAAGAATGTGTGACTCACATCAGACTAAATGTATTGATCAAATACATAACAATTATGTTGGTCCCCAATGATGATTGATAACACCACCTGACTAAGTGGAACATTTAGGCCACCCCACTATGCTTGTGAAGATAGTCACATGGCCCAAAAAAGAATTCACGCATAGAAAATGAATGCAAGCATACACTCACACCCATCAAATATAATAATTAGAGGATGGTATAGAACAATAATCCCAACGAACTCACTCACATCCAAATAGCAAAGTACAAGTACATATGATCACTACTCTGTACTAATTACAGTTTGGTTGAAGGACTCAAGAATAAAGTGTCATTACATGGCACATGGTGCCCCATGTATGGTGCCCATGTAGCATTGTGGTAAAAGCACAACATTGTATCACACTTTTATAAAGGAAAAGGTTAATAACACAAAAACTGTTCAACTTTAATGACATAAAAGTGTGATTTATGTTTGGAATATGAGGATGATGTAAAATGATGAAATGTGTAAAAATGGACAAAGTTTATGCTTATTTTTATTTTTGATCAGTTATTAATATGTTATTTAATTTTGAAAGTCTAATTTTTAATTTTTGTAAAACATTGCAAATTAGGGGGTCTACGTCCCACCACAAAAATATATTTAAATAATCTTTTTTTCCTTTGATTTCAAAATATGTTGTAGATGACATGTATAGGTAATGCAAAAAAAAATAAAAATATTTGTTTACGATTTATAATTTGTCCATTATAACTAATCAAAGTCATACATACCCAAATTTGACAGCTTTTTTCTCCCACCATATTTCCCTTATCAATATACACCAATTTAAAAACAAATTATATATTCTTGAAGGGGGCTCTCTCCTCTAGTGTTATTTATTACTTTAAAAAAATTCTTATATGTTATACTATTTTTCTTCTTTTTTTGAATACATGTCTCCTCATAGGTTAATATACCTACTTGTAGTATTTTATAAATTTAATATATTAGTTCAAATCAAAATACTAAAAAAATTATATCACTATATTCCTGACTATGATCCATACAAAAGGGTATTTTTGGTTTTTTCAGCAAGTGGAGTTTTGTTGGAGAAATTAGATGGAGAAGGAAAAATTTATGAAATTTATTTTTTGGTGAGGTGGATGCCAAATGACATGCCACATAAGAGGATTAGTTCAAGGTTGTTTTGGCCAAATAGGATTCAGCCAAAAACTACTTGGTCGAATGCCTAGGAGTATAGGCCAACCTGTGATCCGTCGTGTCCAAGCCACCGCCCACTTGGATTGGTATAATAAAAGTTTTTTTCGATTATAAAAATAAAAAAATAACATTTTAACTTCTTTTTATTAGATTTCTTCCAATTCAAGCAACAAATTTTTTTTGAACACATTTTTTTTGAAGGAGCATTAAAGCATTTTTTGTGAAGGAGTATTGAAGTCATTTTTTTATGAAGGATTATTAGAGGAAATTATTTGGAAGTTTAATTTCAATAATTTTTACAATGGAGAATAAAAGGACTAGAGTTAAAAACTATGATCAAATTAGGGATGAAAAATGAAAGTTCATACAAAATGTAATAAAGAGGATCATATTCATGTTCATGAAGATCTTGTTGATGTTGAAGAAGAACCTGTTGATGTTTAAGAAGATGCAACTAAAGTATGGGAACAAATTGGTAGTAGTCAAGCTAGACATGTTTCAACAAGCATGTAATATTTGATGGAGATGAATGAGGATTCTCTTTTATGTCAAATCTCATCTGAACACAGGGTACCTAAAAGAACAGTTAAATTGCATTGCAAAAACTTGTGGGAGAAATATCTTGAGAAGAAATCTGTGGTTGGAAGAGCACAATTATTTTCCAAGTTATTAAGGAAAAAATAAATGAGTCCTATTTTGGACTTGTTAGGTTTTGATAATATGAAAATATTAGGAGGTCATGTAAAAGAAACAATAGTTAAAAATTTTCAAGATGCATTGAACATTATTAATAAAACAAGTCGAGTAGCTCATTTAAGTGTTGCATGCAGACCTTTGATTACTACAATTTCTAGCAAGAGTTTGTCACATAGAAGACAAGTTCAAGGAATTTTAGAATTAATGAATTTATCTAGAAGTGTTCAAAGGTATATCGAGATGAGAAATATGCTAGATGAAAACATTGAAAATAATTAGGTATATATTCGTAGACTTCCTTGAAAAGAAAGGATTTATGAAGATGTCAAGAGATAGGTGATTGAATATTGGACCATCCACTCCTATGTTTCTTCTAATATAAGGGACATTATACAGATGATAGATGAAGAGACCAGTAAGAAAATTGAACACCTAAAACATTTTATAGATACAATGCAGAGTGAACTATTTGAAGCATTCAAACAAGAATTTTGAGATGTGAATATATGTCAGAGAATGTTTGAGAATTTGTGCCCTTTATTTGTATGCACAAATAAGCTATGTTATACTTGTTACTGTCAAAATCATGTTGAATTTTATCTATACTTGCAATCATATAAAATTTCTATAGTAATACTTAATCCAAATATAGACATCCCTGAAAGTACGACACAATGTGTGAAGTCTATTTTATGTGATAAATCAAAATATTTAGATGGGTTTAATGTACAATGAATAAATAATGCATGTGTTGATTATGGCAATTAGCAAAAATTTTCTTGAAAAATTCAAAATATTGATGTTACAACGGTAGTTTTGTGGAAGATATTTGAATATGAGACATATCAAACTAAGACAAGAGATTAATCCAAAACAATTGCATTGAAGGAGAGTGAATTTCCCTACCTTAAATTTATGAATATATTTCATGATATGATTTATCTACATATCAAACATTATCATGGAAAAAAATGGCAAGCTAAACAAATTAGTGATTTCAAATAATGTTTTCCACCTAGTTGTATTCTTTCAATTGTAGATTTCTCTAAGAACTATACATTTTCCCCTCAATCACAAATTTAGGCTCAATATTATTATTCTAATCAAATAGAGATATTTGTTCAAGTGATCTATAGATGCACATAATTTGATTTGGATGGTGTATAAAGTGATGATCCAAATGATTGCATTATCATCAAGGAGGTTCATTTCTATATCAGAAACAAATTTCAGATTCCTCCTTCACAAAAGAAGACACACTCCATGATTTATAAAGTTGTTGGTCTCTTTTCCCTTGGAAAGCCTTAGATACTATTAAGAATTTTAATAAAATCAAGTGGTATGATGGTGGCTTGTTATTTAGTGCTTCTACTATGTCTATTGATAATATGCTAAAAGATAATACTTATATTCTCGGGAAAATTAAACTTAGCTAGAGTTTTAATTGGTCGGTCTCTAGATGGCACCATGTGTTTGATATGTTTTGGCACTCCCATGTGGAACCTAAAATTCAGTATTTCAGATGGATTTTGATTCTTAAGAAGCTTGTTGTAGGATCTTGTTTAACCTCTGTTGGTTTTGAACTTGTTTTATGCTCTTTTTGTGTTTTTTATGAATATTTTGAGCATATTCATTTAAAAAAATTTGCCTGCAAAGTTTTGTATTTATTTATTGGTTGTCATTCTATTTGGAATAGTAGACTAGGGATGTCATGGCAAGAAGTATTAGCAGGTTTTACAGTGCCTTTTGGTCTTTCTTTCAATTTATTTTAGTTTTCTCTTCCTGCTAAAATTTTATGGTTTCTCTGGAAGAGGAGAAATGAATATGTTTTCCAATAGAAGAGGAGGGTGCTTACTCAATTTAACTTTAAACTCTCAAATTTTCATATTATGTCTTAGGTGTATATAGTTATAAATATTCCCAAACAAAAATTCATGATCCTCGTTCGGGAAGGGGACATGATAATCTACAAAGAAGACAGTTTATTAGCTAATTATTTTAACAATTATGTTGATGAGATGAACAAAGAAGAGCTGGATAATCTAAAAAAAGTTTGTAAAAAAGAAAGGGATTAATATTGAGGAGAACCTACTCATTAGTAAAAATTGAGATGAAAAAGAAATGAACGAGGAAAATGTAGTGAACATCCTAGTTGCTATGGATCCACCCATTCGGGCATTTGAATGTGACAAGGTTGAATGCAGTAATAACATTATAGGACAACGGGAATAACTAATTTGATAGTGTATTATTTTTTTGGCATATAGCAAACTATAGCTATGTATATGGGTCTTTGGAAGTAATTTTGTAAAGGGAGGGGTTGGTTCTTTTGATAGATACTGATGATGATACTTATGTAATGTTCTTTCATACCAGCTCTATGAACTATAACATCATCCTTCATTTATATTTCTTAAAGTAGGAGAATATCAACCTTCTGATCTAGAAAAGAAAATTTTAACCTATGTTGTTTGACATGTCTATTTAAGCATCACATATTAAAATACATTATCTTCATCTTAAAAGTAGATAATAAAGCAACCAAACCTTGAGCTACTAAGGAAAATGCCCACAAGGGGAAATTCCCATTATTTCATTTATTTTTCCTTTTGGATCATAGAGATCATCAAGAGTCCTCTACCTCCAAATTTTCAATTTCATGGTTGCATCCCTAATTCTATATTCCCTTTAGGAAGGTATACTTTTTGACCACCCATTGCACATTTCCCTTCTTATTTTTCTTTGGTTTGGCACCAACTTGCATCCATTCCATTTCAATATATTTTTCTACTTGAGTATTCTTTAGTTTATTGGTGGAGGGGGTAGAGGAAAACCAAAAAAAAAATATCTTCTTTAAGATTCTTAGGACCCTATTCTTGATTATTTCCTTTTCCTTTACTATAACACATGCTTTCATAGAGATTCACATTTTATTTATTACTAATAGTGATATCGTTCTTATTTCTTACTACTACAATCTGATCGTACCAATTGAACTAGTTGGGACTAGCACAATTCAAACTATCAATGATATCTAAAATTTACATTCGAGGTTACAGTAGCTTAGGCCCATCCAATGAACTCCTTATTTTCTATTGTGTCTCCTTAGAATCTAAGAGAATAAGATCCACTATCACATTGTTATCTTTTGCAGAGATCTAATTTTATTATTTTTTGAATATTTGCCTTCCTTATTCTTATATGGATCTCCCTCATTCAAGGTAGATAATTCCTTATTTTGTTCTATCTAAGGGAAAAAATATATTTGTCCACATCTCGCTGCTCATTCATAGTCATATATTTCTCCCACATGGTCATGGATGAGGACTCTATTAGAACATTTATATTTCTTTTAATTTTTTGAATCTTATCAACCTCTTCAACCATAAGAATACTACACCCAACCTCTTGTACCATGAGGATTCCAGACCTTTTAGTAGTCTCATTTACCAAGGAAGATGTGTCTTGATCAAAATTATTAAGAACCTATTGTTTCCTAATAGGCTATTTTTTAATTCATTGCTGAGATGTCCATATTTCCTACAGATCTATAAATAATCTTTACATTTGTACATGCTATTGGCTTATTCCAAGAGCCACACCTATAGTGAAGAGTGACATAAGTAAAGAGGACAAAGCTAACCATGAAATTAACATATATCCTTGCAAAAATAATCCTAGATTTGTGTTTTTTTATTTTTTCTATAGCTAAAAGGCTCCCAAAGGATTCAACTATCCCTCTAAATAATTCATAGGTCTAATATTCTAAAGGAATCTCTAGGAGAAAATGTAAGTTCGAGGGCCTTTCTCAAGATCCTTCTTAGCATCAAACCCCAACTTTCATTTATAAAGAAACAAGAATTTTTTTAAGTTACTTCCATAGGTCCAAGGACCTCCAATTAGGATTTTAATGACATCTTCTTTATTCACAAAGATAAAAATAAGAAGACCATTGGCCAAATAACTTATTTCACACTTTAACTTTCTTCTGTAGATGCACCCATTTCCTAACTTTGTCATTATTAGGTCAAAAATAAAGGAACTTAACTATGGATGAAAAACTTAGTTAAGTAATCACATTGTTTATCAAATCATCAAAATCTTTAACCCTAAAATATTTTTTTTTACATGCCTTATCTGACTCAACGAATGAGGGTTCTTTACCACTTTTGGAAAATATGTCATCCAATAGTTTGTCAATGAAACTTGCAAGTTGCTCTTCTAAAAAAGATTCCAAATAGTAGGATGGAGAAGAAGAAATTAGTGCAATAGATATCTTACCTAAAAGAGTAGAGGTAGCTATATTCAAACATAAAACAATATGGTCAGTAGGAAGGTCCCCCTTTTTTTGATTAGGTGAGTGATGGGTACACTCATGGGGTCCCTGAACCATTATTTCCATCAAGAACTTACACTTGAAAACACTAGAATTGAGAAAATTCAAGACCTAACCCTATCAAAGAAGTAGATTGATGAACGTTAGATATGTGTTAATAGCCTATGATGGGATTTTTATTTATCTAATATATATAAGAATTAGGCTTCATTACAAAAGTAAGCATGATTATTTTATGGTTATAGATGACCTTAAATTGATCGACATATATGAATGAATATTAATTTAGGTTTCCATTATAAGTAACAACTACCAAGAGATGTGACCCCAAAATTTAAAAAAGATAAATTACTTATTATGTTTGTCCTTAATGATCCAATACTTTTTAATAATACTCTTAGACATTGGTAACTGGACTGGGAAGAAGAAGCTGATGAACACTTCTTAGATTTATTTATAGAGACTCTTGTTATTATACTATATGAAGAGAATATTAGATGGGGTGTTGGCCATCTCCTTGATTGTTGGAGTCTCTTCTTTCTTTTGAGGTATCTCCCATTAGTACGAATTTGTCCCTCCCTATGGCATTTTGATCTTAATGAGACACTCTTAGTTGGTTTCAATTACTATATAAACAAGTTGATTATATTTTGATTGTAAATATTTTATTAAATACATTGTTCTCTAATTATATCATTGACATTTTAAAATAATTTATAATTTATAATTTAACTTTACCATGTTTATATTTTATTAATGAAATTTTAAGATGTAGTTTCATACTACACACATTTTTAAACTTTAAAAAATATTTCTTTTAATGGAAAGTATTATACAAGCTTAAATATGTATAGCCATGAAAGCATGAGCCATAATCTAACCTCTTCAACTAATAAACTAAACATATTTTGGATATTCAATTTAATATACAATCTTTTATTTTGAAAGTGAAAATATACCATTATGAAATAAAACATTTGTAATTTACCCGACCAAGTAACCCTTAAAACAAAGGGTCAAACATGCACTCAATAAATATTTTTTTTTATGTTGATAACTATAACATCAATGAAATAGGTGCATAATCATAATTAAATTGCATAAAAATAAAGAAACACAAAATTATCATCAAGTGATTGACACAAGTAGAAGTCATAATAGAACTTATAAGAGTTCTTAGACCAATAGAACACTCAACCAAATGACATGGTCACATCACACTATTTCATATTAAAATCCCAGACAACATGTTACAAGCTTTGAGGAACAAAAACAACCAATGACAAATGAGTTCTAAGGGAGGAAACAAATTCAATCCTCAAGGACCGACTATACATGATTCATTTTAAGACCAAATGAAACGTGAGTTAAACTGTGTCCAAACATTATGGAAAATAGGAAGCAAATACATGAAACTACTCTTGAGAACATAAATAAACCAAATCCAAGATTAATTCTTACACAAATCCTTGGAAATTGCCTTTTTTTCCAAATGCACAAGGACAGAGCAATTTACTAGTTTGAATGAGTAGAATTTTGAACTTATGTGCAGAATATTTGAACATATGCGTAGAAAAAGTTACATATGTGAAAGGGTAGAAAATGAATGTGAAAATGCTCCCAGAAAGGTCCAAAATGCATAACTCTAAATTCCAACACAAATGTACAACCTAATAAATTCTATGTCCACACGGGTGACTACCATATACACTAGATCGAGGTCAATTACAGTCGATTATAGAGCTTTACAACAATTTTTTTTAAAAAGGGTACAATAACGGAAAGCATAACACAAGCATATAAAATAGTAAAAGAGAAAGTGCAAGGAAAGGTGTGATCCACATCAGACTAAATGTATTGATCAAATACATAATAAGTATGTTGGTCCTCAATGATTATTGACAACACCACCTGGCTAAGTGCAACACTTAGGCCATCCCACTATGCTTGTGAAGGTAGTCGTATGGCCCAAACAAGAAATCATGCATAGAAATGAATGCAGACATACACTCACACCAATCAAATGTAATAATTAGGGGATGGTATAGAACAATAATCCCAACAAAATCACTCAAATATAGATACAAAAGTACAAATACATATGATCACTACTCTGTACTAATTATGGTTTGGTTCAAGGACTCAAGAATAAAGTGTCATTACATGGCACAAGGTGCCCTATAAAGGAAAAGGTTAACAACACCAAAATTGTTCAACTTTAACGACATAAAACTGAGATTTATGTTTGGAAAATGAAGATGATGTAAAATGATGAAATGTGTAAAAATGGACAAAGTTTATGCCCTTTTTAAAAAAAAATTATGAATATGTTATTTAATTTTGAAAGTCTAATTTTCAATTGTTGTAAAATGCTACAAATTAGGGGGTCTACCTCCCACCAAAAAATATATTTAAATAATCTTTTTTTCCTCTGATTTCAAAATATGTTGTAGACAACATGTATAGGCAGAGTAGAAAAAAAGAAAGATTTGTTTGCGATGTATAGTTTGTCTGTTATAACTAATCAAAGTTGAACATACCAAATATTGAAAGATTTTTTCTCCCACCATATTCCCCCTATCAATCTACACCAATTTAAAAACATATTACATATTCTTAAAGGGGGCTCTCTCCTCTAGTGCTATTTATTACTTTAAATTTTTTTTGATATGTTTTACTATTTTTATTATTTTTCAGAATACACGTCTTCTCATCGGATAATATACCTACTTTTAGTATTTTATAAATTCAATATACTAGTTCAAATCAAAATACTAAAAAAATTATATCACCATATTCCTGACTATGATCCATGATGCAGACGCAAGTGGAATGATAACAAATAAGGTCTCTTATTGACTTTGAAATGTAAAAGGTGGATGATGAACCAAGGCTTCCCAAGTGCACTCAAGGGCTCCAAAAGGGAAGAATGAAACAAGAGACCTATCCACTACCTCCAACACCTTTGAACATCTTTAAACCCAAATTCAAACTTCTTCCAACAGGTTACAACCCTCTAAAAAGAATTGAACCCTCAAATCCACTCTCTAGCCTTAGTAGGCCTAGGAATCCTTGTAGCCCTATTTCCACTATTTTTTGGAATTCTCTTCAAAATTTCCTAAAACACTCTAGAATCTAATTATGTATTAGGATACCCTTTTCCAATTTGTTCAACATATGTCAAAACCAGATGTTCTTGTTTTGGAATATCAATCCCCAAAAATGTTGTTTCTACTTTCTTGCCTAGGCCTAATAGGTCACTTTTACAAAGGAACCGTATTACAGACTTAACACCCAACCTTGCCACTTTTCACAGAGTGTTAATATGGTCCCAATTAGAGAAATTTTAATTCAATTTGACCCTATAGGATTTCTATACCCAAAAGCCCCAAATTGCTCCCTCTAGGCCTTCAAAACTAGGGCCTTCTTAAAAACAACTCAAAACTCATTTCCAGAACTCCTCCTTCTGGATTCACCT
>MU224776.1:3241603-3265283 GCA_018584345.1 Thuja plicata | reverse complement strand
AAGTACTCTGGTCATATCCTCCATAGTGGTGAATCTAAACAGAAAGAGCCCACCCGGCATAGCCGATACCAGAGCTGAACCCTTGATCTTCCACTGATTAGCAACCCATTTTCGAACCATCTCGATGAAAGGCCAAAAATTGAAAAATCTACCCACCAGAGCCAACTGGAAATCCGCCATTGTGCGATTAACAATAGAGTCTGGGAGGGACAGTTCAGGACCTTCTTCAGTCTGCGCAAAGTCCACCAAAAGGGCCTGTAGAGATTGTTGAGCCTCACCAACAAGGGCCCCCTTCCAGTTCGGTTTAGGGGACTCAACAGAAGAAGACGACGCCTTTTGGGAGTCCACCGTTGACTCTGTCACATTTCACGTGATCTAGGGTCCATCCAGACCAGCAGCTGCGCCTGCCAAGAGGGCAGCATCTCCCCCCGGGGAGGCGGGCATGGGGTCCTCAATTTGAAAATGGCTTGGGTGGGAAAGTTCAGGTACAAATGTGTTACATGTGTACTTGCCTTACTTATATGCTTATGTTTCACTTAGATTTCTTATAAATATGTCATTACTTATATGCCATCCGTTACTTATGTGTTACTTTCCTTACTTATATGTTTATATGGTTATATGTCACTTATATTTCTTTTAAATATGTCATTACTTATATGCCATGTGTTACTTATATTGCTTACATGTGTTACAAGGTTTACATTGCTTACTTATATTGCTTACATGTATTACTTATATGCCACGTGTTACATGTGTACTTATCTTACTTATATGATTATATGCTTATGTGTAACTTATATTGATTATAAATATTTCATTACTTACATGTCATATGGTACTTATATTCCATGTGCTACTTATCTATTACTTGCCTTACTTCTATGCTTATATGCTTATGTGTCACTTATATTTCTTTTAAATGTGTCATTACTTATATGTTGTGCGATACTTATATTTCTTACTTGTGTTACAAGGTTTATATTGCTTACACATATTACTTATATCTCATGTGTTACATGTGTACTTTCATTACTTATATATTTATATGCTTATGTATCACTTATTGCTTTTAAATATGTATAACAATGTATCATCTAGAAATGTATTAAAAAGTTACATGTAATATCCATCTAATGTATCATGTACGAATGTATAAAAACATATAAAAAAAAAATTCCACAATATGTATAAAATTGTATCAGAGAATTATCTGTAAAACATGTATAAAAATGTTCATAACATGTATAACAATGTAGCACAAAAATGGCCTAAACATAAGTATAGAAATTTATCAGAGAAATGTCCATAATATGTATAACAATTTGTCATCTAGAAATGTCCACAAGCATCTAACAAGTAATATCCCTAGCTCGTTGGGTCTTGAGCTTATCCCTCCACTGATCCACCACCTCCTTGAGGGTCCTATATTACATATAAAAATTCCATGTTAAAAATTTACTAGTCCTACTAATATCATGTATAAAATTAAATTAAATTCAAATATATATTTAAATTTACCCATGCATAATATATAAAATTCAAAAAATATGTATACAGTCAATTGATTTGAAAAATATATGTAGTGAGCTTTGTCTAGATCTATATATACAATTAAACTATTTTTAATCAAATTTTGGTTTCTTACCTTATTTCTGTCCTGGAATGCATACTCGATGCCAGATAAGTCAGAAGAGTGTAATGAAATTGCATCAGGATCAATACCCCCATCCATAAGTAGAGTAGAAAAATATCGAGTGTGATATTGTGGCTACTATGAAGTAGGTGTACGGTGAACTAGGGGATTCATAGGATGTATCAAAATATCCTCCTACCCGAAACTACTAGGATCTGCATGTCAAAATTTGCATCTTCTACCAGTTGATGGTCTCTATAGTACCTTTCTAATGAAGGCTAGAATCTCACGGGGAGTGACTCCCATAAATATCAATACAGCTTCATAGGCATCTGCAAGATCATTCGATAAATATGAGGTCATCTCACGTAGACTACCCTTAGGTACCCATGCAATGTCATCATGTATGGGTAACTCAAAATGGATCTATGTATCATAGAAGGGATCAGAAGGAGGAATTGTAGGGCCTGTATGAGAACGTAGCATATTTTTTCCAACATGATTAGATGAGATCTTGTCAACCTAACTCAAAATAGTGACAATGGTGGAATACATCCAAGTCATGTGTCATCTGTTACAATACCTCAACCACCAGTGGTTATTTCCAAACATTTTGGAGGAACCAAAAGATTTGGACCTACCAATGCTCTCTTACTAGGGGGTGGTGGTGCATCATCAACAGGGTTTCTAAATTTATCTACAAACCTCCCCTTTCCCTACCTGACATGTCATGGAAAATGAGTGTAATCAACATCCCAACCCAAATGAAATTCTGCATACACTTGTTTGTAGAAATATAATGGCATCTCATCCTTCTGCGGCCTCAGGTGATGTACCGCCAACTATCTATGGTGTATAAATTATGCAACAAGATCATCTTTGCACTTAGTGACACAATATGCCCTAACATTTTTCTTCTCCTCATAATATGGGAACATGAATTTCACATTCCCAAATGAAACCTCTATATCAACCTGTCTCCACTTAAAGTTGTCATTTACATGACAAGATACAGAGGCATAAAATACATCAATAGAAGGGTCATCATATAGATTTTATGATTGAAAAAGTTCATTGATACACATCAAATAATCTCTAATGGATGATATCTTGTCCATATTGAGAAGGACAACATTGTTTTGCAATGTCCTCTCTAGTTGTGCTAGAGTGGCATGCAATATGTGAGCAGTTTGTTCGTGCACAATGTCCCTTCCTTGGGGAGTATGGTGAGAATACCCATGAAAGTCATGGGCCTTGCTATCTGGGTGGACACTATGTGAAGATCCATGAGGATTTAGACCTGGAGATTTCATGTGAACTGTGGACAATATATATGAAAAGGTGTATATGAATATCTGCATATATACATACACATAAAAATAGAATTAAAAAAAAGTTGATACATGCACATGTACATATGTGTAAACAAAATGAATCATTTTAATTTAGATGAAAGAATTCCATACCAATATATCATATCACATAATTCACATTTCAATTGAACATTAAACACCAACATACCATATAGCATAATTTTCATTTCAATTAAATTTTTTTATCATAATTAAGTTCAACAAAAAAATAATATAATTTAAAATTACATCCACATGCATGTAATTTAAATATTATAAACTTTCATGTACATTTATGCTTAATCTTAATATTTGAATATGTTGGCTTAATTATAATAAAGGGGTTCACCCTACCTAGTAATGTCTATATATAAGGGGAAAAATTGATTTTCCAAACTATCATATGTCTTGAGATTAAATACCTATTCTAATTTTAGGAGTTCATTAATTTATAATGGCCTACTAATTTATCGGTTTTACCTTTATTTACTAGATATATTCTAACAAATAATATCAACTTGTACAAGTACATAAGTAAATATTTTTTAGTAAAAAATACTATATTCATGTAAATTCCACACTATAATGATGAAATGGACTATAAGTATCTTGAGGTATTCTACTACCCTATTGTGAGGTTCCTCATTTTTTCCTTGATCACTAGATGGAACTATCGGAAGTTTGGAAGCCCCTTCATGTCACATGGAGAGAATCTACTTGAACTCCTTAGCACATTAATTTAAAGGTGTCTATAGGATTTTAATTTAGTTTGCATGATTTGAATGAGGTTCCTATAAATGTGAGAGAATCTAAGAACAAACCTAGGGTCTAGAACTTTCTAGCCCAAAAAATATAAACAATTAGGCGATGTTGCATAAGCTGGCCAATTTTAGAACACTTTGAGTTATCCAAGTCAATGTGGGTTCCTACATGACAATAATGTGTCCTAGATAGTAGATTTGTGTGACAAAAAAATTAAACTTGATGAAGTTTTCCTACAAATTTTATTGGCACAAAGTGTCAACAATGTGTAAAAAATGTCATAAATCCATAATAGAGGATACATGTTCTCTTTTGTTATATATATATAATAATAATAATTATTATTATTTTAGCATTTATAGTTTTTATTCTGGTTTAAAAAATTGAGTATTATAACACTTGACATACTTAAAAATAATTATTATACAAAAAAAGAAATAACTATACATAATATTATACAAAAAATACATTGAAAACAAAAAAAACCCTCTACCACCTGTGCACCACATAGGTGCCAAGTGGTGCCCCATGGACTCGGCCAAAATTTAATGGGATGAAACCCTATTAGCTGAAACATACTCAGCTGAACTTTCAAAGTTAGTCTAAAGTGTGACACACCTTCATGCTTTTACCCATTGAGTTTTTGATGAATGTGCACAGATGGCTAGAATTAGTATGTATCTTTAACAACCATCTCTAGATGACTAGATATTGTACTTTCAATCAACATCCTCAAATGGCTAGGCACTTTGTCTTTTATCAATGTCCTCGGACAGTTAGACACTTACTTACCTTCAATCAACATCCTTGGATGACCAAATAGTCATAATAATTCTAGTTAATGTATTTTACCCAATTTATTTACTTAGTTTTTACTTGATTAAGACTTTCCATGACTTTCCCTAGTTACCCCTTTGTGCCCCAAACCACCGTCAAGGGGAACTCCACTCCACTACCCAAACACCAACAAGCTCATCTTATTTCAAGAACAAGGAACTAAACAAAAAATCAATATAAAAAAAAATCCAAGGAAAGACTCTTAAATTCATAACATAAATTAAACAAGGCAAGATTCATTGGTCTCAAACGAAGAGCATAGGTTTGTCAACGATCTTGAGAAGGCACAATTCAATTGTTCTCATGATGTAGTCTCAACACCAACACTAATAAATCAAGGTGTGATCTCAAATAAAGCATCAAACAAAGTTCAGTACTCATGGGTGAAATTTACAGGTAGTAACATAAGGCTAGAAAATGCTCAAAGATCAATCTTCTATCATGATATGAGTGCACTCAATTGGCCTTAAACTCAGAGTACAATTCTCAATATGGTCCAATATAAATTTCACATAGGATACTAACATCCCAATATAATCAAGAATATTTATCTTAGCCAACTCAAATATAGATTCCCGTGAAATCATAATTTCATGAAGAGAGATCAATCTCTGACAATAATCGGCTTGGTGCACAATCTATAAATCAAATTAAAACCCAATATTTTTATTGTCGTAATAAGTAACTGAAATGTCCTCTATTCATTCCAACCACATAATCCAACTACAATCATGAGATAAAAGAAAGGCCAATTATAAAATATGCCAACATGGCAACAATCCCAAAGAAGAGATCACACAAAATGAGGTGCATACAAAAATACCCACTAACTAAAATTAAAATCTCATGAAAATAGAAAAAGCCACTTGATCTATTAATCCTACTAACTCAAAAATACAATATTTTTTTTTTTATTTTGACATCATGTGAGAAAACATATAGCCTAACAGTGATAATTTTCATGTAATAAAATCAAAATATTCTTGCAAGCCCAAACTAACATCAAAAGCACTCAAATGAGTGAGGTAAATATAATTCTACCTCTTAAAATCTATTTTCAATAAATAAAAAGATTTAAATGAAGAAAAAGGAGAGACCCAAGATGCCCTACATCACAAACTTGCTAAAATCCAAAAAAAGAGAAATAGTTCAATACTCAGCATGTGCAAATATAAAAATTGGTAAAATGTAACAATCACACGATGATTCCAACAAGTCATTGCTCACAAAAATTAGACATCCAGGTAATTCACAATGAGAAAAAGAGTGAATTTCTCCAAAGAGGATGGAGTAAATTATCCAAAAACCCAAAAGTGATAAGTGAGTATAAAGAACTCAACTTCAAAATATAAAGTCCTTTTTGAAAAGGCATTTTCCTCAATAAAATAATCCAAAGAAAATAAATTGTTAAAAGCCAAAACAATTCCCCAACATCTCAAAGGATGAATTAAATCAACTTCAACAATTGGACTACACCCAAGGCACAATTGTTGATGATATAAGTAATCAACAATTAAATATAAGTATATATATTAAAAAGATAACATATTAAAATATAATATAATTGAGAATACTATTGAACACATAAAATACATATCCAATTACTAGTCTAAACAATATGCAAAGAAATCCAGGCTCTTTCCTACATGGCAGCTAGAAGGTAATACTATAAAAATTGGATACATTGTTCCATCTTCAAATGGTATTGGCTTAGTATGAAAAATTACCAAAGTGACTATCTCATGTAACCAAAATTGGGGATAAAGATATTCTCAAACCTATAGATTAGGAAGAGATGATGTTTCACACCTACTCACTAAAACATGAACATAGTATATATATCTAAAGTACATGCATGCAATAATCAAAGTGCGTCTAATGGTTTCTAGTGTCATAATAATTCATGTGTATTAAAATGCTACAACAATGGTCATTCCATATTTAATCTTCATTGTACATCATACATAAATATTTCATGTACATATCTAGCAACATGATAAAACATTATATCACATAATTCAGCAATAATCATCATGATAACATATATAATGATCCCAAATCTAGATAATATAATTCTATATTATATTATAGTTATTCTGGTTATTCTGGAATATATTATAGTTATTGTTGTATGTATTTTTTTTATAGTTATTCTGGTTATTTTTGAAATGCCTTTTCATGAGAAGATCTATCCCAATATCCTCTGAGAGATTCTCATCTTTCTCATTGTTTTTTTCTTTTTTATTGTGTGTTATGGAAGTTGTGGCAACTTTTGATTTTCAGTCTGGTACTAGCAGTGTTCAAGAGCCCAGTATTTTCTTGGTTTTTTTAATATTATATCTAGGCTCTGGTTGGGTTTCTATTGGCCCCTTTGTATTTTGGACTCATGTGGCTCTTGGTAGGGCTCCCTCTAGTCTAGATTCCATGGAGGTGAATCCAACCCCTTTTGAGGTGGGGCTTCAGATGGTAGCAATGTTGTGGGAATGGTGTATTTGGCCCCTGTTGTTCTATGTATTGCTCCTTATTGAGGTAGACGCATCCCACATTAAGGTGGGGATCTACTAGTAGGAACAAGTAGGTGGTTGCTAGAAATGGTATTCTCTTAGCACTGTTTAATCTTAGACTAGATGGGTACTTTCTCAAGTTGCCTCACTTGATGTCTTTCTCCCTATTGATCCTATTAAGGTGGGATCACCTTCTACAGAGGTGGAGGGGAGTAGTGTTGTTGAGGAGGTATTTTTGATTGGGGATTTTAGTGCAAGTTGCAATTGAGTGCTTGAACTATTTTGAATCTCAATCAGAAGGTTTTGAGATCCTTGGAAAAATCCCTACACCTTTTTTTATTGGTGTTAATATGAATTTAGAATAATTGAGAGGGGGGGTGAATCAGTTATCCTCAGGTCTGGATGTGCCCATATAAAACTTTAAATCAACTTGAACAAACCAGATCTACCCAGCATTGGTAAATAATAAAAGTGAGTAGTTTACTGTATTAATGGAATAAACTTGTAGAAACTTAATAGTAAAACACAACAATAACAATCACACATTTTGACACCATGATTTAATGTGGAAACCCAATATGGGAAAAACCACCAGTAACATGCTACCAAAATTTTACTCTTTTGAAGTAATGCCCTATGAGGAGCCAACCTTGTCAAAGGTTACAAAACACACTATCAAATGTGACCTGGTTAAAGGATTTAATGACCTTGTTAGGAGTGGCCTTTTTAGAGGACTTAGAACATTCCAATTTGAATGCCACCTTGTTCAAAGGATTTATACAATGACTATTAGGTCAACCTGGTTAAAGGATTTGTACTATTACAATGGATAGAAAGTAAACAACAGGTGTGATCTGATTCATATAGCTTACTTTGCAAATCCAGATCCAGTTTTATCTCTAATGTCAATTCACTGAGTGGCCTCCATTCTCATCTCAGACTTTAGATTTTCTTGGAAATCCGTCAAGCAATCTCTCTCTGCTTCTCTGTTAACCTTCTTTGCTTACATCTTGCTAATCAGTCAATTAACCATGCAACACTTTGTATTCCCTTCCATACATTAACAATAACCATAGTAGGTTATGTTATACCTCTTCATCTATGTCAAATAAATCTTTTGTTGCTTAATCAAGATCGTAGATCTTAGGTTAGGTCAGATCCAACAGATCTTTCCATCTTTATATTTAATTTACTTCTCCAATACAACAATTAATTAGCCATTACATCCGTGCACTAATAATGGTTTCCCATGCATTAAATGATTATGCACCAATCTTAATTAATAATGCATATCCCAATAAAATCAACTATGTCAGCCATAGATCTCAAATCTCATCAATAAAAAAATACTGATGCTTAGCATTACACTATGTCCCTCAACATTTCATTGTTGCTCGACATCATCTTTTCTTTGCTTGGCATCACCTTTCACTTTTCTCGGCATTGACTTTGTTTTTCTTAGCATTGAACTTCTAGTGAACTGTCAGTGCTAGATAAACAATGTATCACTTTGCCAAAGTGCCAAATGATCAATTACCCTGGTTTATACTCATAACTCAACCATTTCTTTGATCTTCTTGTTATCCCATTCTTTTTAAATCTTCATCAATTAATGGATGAGGTAATCAAACATATAGCAATAGTCTTACCAATTAAGGTTTGACATCAATGACAAAATAACAATTGTCTACATTGTAGCAATCTTTCCAACAATCTCCCTCTTTGCATCGATGGCAACACTAAACTATAAAACAATAATTTCCAACCAAAGTTACCATACAATCGAAAAAGTGTCTGTGTTCTTGATATGAACAAATTGTCATTAATGTCTTTACCTTCATTCAGACTCCCTCTGTGTCTATAATCACATGGATATTTTCTGTTTCTATTCATCTCCCTCTTTCAGCAATATCTCCCTTGTGTCTATTGTTACTTGTTTTAGCAATATCTCCCTCTTTGACAACAATGCCAAAGCTTGACATCTTTATCATGCAGATTTTTCTCTATGCTAATCTTTATATAATGTTGTTCCTATCATCTTTGTGCATGACTGATTTACTTTTCTATTCTTGTTTTCACTTCACTATTTTTAGGCAGCATCCTAAAAAGGTGACTTAATGTGCATCAATGTGTCAAGTGTTCTGATTAAAAAATTTGACACAACAGTACCATTCAGTACTAGTTAGCCTCAATTAGAGGAATTACCGCAAATTTACCTCTTAGATACTCATGAGCATCCTTGGGTAATGCTTTTGTAAATATGTCTGCCAACTGTTCCTTAGTGTTCACATATTCTAGTCTCATTTCCTTGTTTTGTACCAGCTCCCTCAAGTAATGATACTTGATAGCTATATGTTTTGTCTTAGAGTACATTACAGGATTTTTAGAAATATTAATGGCACTCGTATAATCACAATATATAACAACTGGCTATGTGATCTCCTCTTTCATACCTTTCAGTAGTATCTTCAGCCACACAATGTTTGAATAGTTAACTGCTGCTACCACATACTCAGCTTCAGCTGTAGATTGTGAGGTGCAATTCTATTTCTTTCTTGTCCAAGAAACCAATCTTTTCCCCAAAAGAAATGCTCCTCCTATGGTTCTTTTTCTATCATAAATATTACCAGCCCAGTCAGAATCAGTATAGACTTTGAGTTCAAACTTGTCATTCCTTTTGTAATATAAACCATAGTCTTATGTACCTTTCAAATATCTCAGAATTCTTTTTACTGCCATAATATGTGTCTCTTTTGGATTAGCAAAAAATCTAGCAACAATTCCAACTGCTAATGCAATATTAGGTCTACTATGTACAACATATTGCAGCTTACCAGTCATTGATCTGTACAATGTTTGATTTACCTCTTTTGTATCATCATTCTTTTTCAACTTCTATCCAGTAGCCATTGGTCTACTCACTGGTTTTGACTCTTCCATACCAAAAGTTTTTAGTATCTCCTTAATATATTTTGATTGTGTAATATAGATACCATTCTTCATTTGATGTATTTTTAGTCCAACAAATAATTTTATCTCTCCAAACATAGACATTTAAAATTTAGTTTGCATCTCCTTTGAAAATGTCTTACATATCATATCTTGTCCACTGAATATGATGTCCTCCACACAAATTTCAGCCAATAAAATTCCTTTACCTTGGTCTATCTTCAAATACAGATTTTTGTTGTCATTAGTTCTTGCAAATCCAATCTTCATCAGATAATTGTCCAATCTTTTGTACTATGCTCTTGGTTCTTGCTTCAGTCCATATAACTCCTTGTGCAATCTGCAAACCATGTTCCTCTTACTTGGGTCACCAAATCCATCAGCTTGTTCAATATATACTTCTTCTAGTATCCCATTTAGAAATGCAGACTTCACATCCATTTGATAGACTTTAAATCCTTTGTAGGCTGCATATGCAAGTAGAGTTCTTACACCCTCCAATCTTGCAACTGGGGTGAATGTCTCTCCATAGTAAATTCCTTCCTCTTGTGTGTAACCCTTGCATACCAGTCTTGCTTTATTGCTTGTGACCTCTCCATGTTCATTCAGCTTGTTTCTGAATACCCACTTTGTACCAATTACATTTTTGTTTTTAGGTCTAGGTACTAGTGTCCATGTCTTGTTCTTTTCAATCTAGTCTATCTCTTTGTTCATGGCTTGAATCCAGTCTTCATTGTCCAAAGCATCTTTTACTGTCTTACGCTCAAAATCACATAACAAACATGTGTCTTCTCTTAATTTTCCTCTTGTCATGACTGTTGAATCCTTTTATCCTATGATTTGATCAGGTTTATGGTGCCTTCTTACATATTTTTCCAAAGTAGGCTCTTTCTCGGCTTCATTTTGATCATTTAAGTTTAGTTCAGGGTGAAATTGTGACTCGACATCTCTATCAGATAGCTCAGCAGTCACTTCCTATTGCCCGACAATGTTGTTCAGTGTCTTGACAGGTCCAGACTGTTGCTTGGCAACTTCAATTTCAGTTTCAGTAGAATCCTCTTCTTCAGGATATGTGAATGATCTGTAACTTTCAGGTTCAATCATGCTTTCAACTTCGTTTCTTTCTGTATATTCATCAATTCTAACATTTTCACTTTGTACAATTTTTTTAGTGTTAGAATTCAAACATTTGTATGCCTTACTTTTAGTAGAATATCCAGGAAATGTGACTTCTTCTCCTTTAGCATCAAGTTTACCATTTCTGTTATCCTTCAATATAAAACATTTTCTTCCAAAGACTTTGAAGTAACTTATAGTAGATGCATATCCATACCATAGCTCGTAAGGTCTAGAATTTGTACCTTTCTTGACTTGTACTCTGTTCAGGGTATAAACAGTTGTGCTTACAACTTCTCTCCATTATTTCTATTCAACATTTTTCTCCATCATTAGTTTTCTTGCACAATCCATGATAGATCAATTTCTTCTTTTAGCTATACCATTCTGTGGTGGCATCCTAGGTGTTGACATCTATATTTTAATCCCTTGGTCATTGCAAAACTTGTTGAACTCATTAGAAATAAATTCTCCTCCTTTGTCAGATCTCAGACATTTCAGGCTTTTACCTGTTTCCTTTTCAACTTTTGTCAAGTACCACTTAAATAACTAAAATGCATCAAATTTTTCTTTGAGAAACATAACAGTCATCATCCTAGAGTAGTCATCTACAAATAGAATAAAATATTTTTCTCCATCGTAACTTTTCTCACCAATAGGTCCACAAATGTTAGTATGAACTAATTCCAAAATATTCTCAAAAGTATGAGTTTTACTTTTAAAACTAGATTTAGTCATCTTGCCCAACTGACATTTCTTACACATTACATTCTCAGGTTTCTTTAACTTAGGCAGCCCACTAACCTTTTCAATTTACTTATGCTCACCAAGTTATCAAAGTTAACATGACATAGCCTCTTATGCCATAGCCAAACATCATTATATTGTGCAAACAAGCATGTCTCTTCAGCTAAATCTAGATAGAACAAGTTACCTTTTGTATGATCACCATTTCTGACTAATTCTCCATTTGTGTCATAGATCTTTTCTTTCCTGTGATGGAACTCAACTCTATAACTAGAAGTGTTTAACTTTGAAACACTCAACAAATTATACTTAAGATCATCAACCCAGTATACATCATCACATCTAATCTTATTAGTCAATTGAATTGATCCTTTCCCTTTGACTCTATAAGGTGTGTCATTACCAAATTTAACATATCCACCTTTGCATTGATCCAATGTTTCAAATGTGTCCTTATCACCAGTCATGTGATGTGAACAACCACTATCAATAATCCAATGGTCACCTTTACTCATATAAGAAATTAGTGTAGTTTTCTCATCATCATTAGAATCATCTTTCATTGCAACATACACTACTTCTATATCATTTTTATCAGATTTGTCAGATTCACTTTTAGAAGCTTCTTCAGCTATATAGCAGGATTGCTTACCTTTTTTCTTTGTAGTCTTTGTACTTTCTGTAGTCTCGGTCATCCTTTTTGTCCTTGCATTTACTGTCTCTTATTTCATCTTTCTCATTCTTGTCAAGGCATCTAGCAGAAATATGACCAACTTTGTTACTAGAAAACAAATAATAGGAAGTTTACCTCTGAATTTTCCTTTTCCTCTTGCTAGTCTTCTTGTCATAAGTGCCTCAAGCTCTTCAAGATCATCATCTGAGGTGTTGATGTCACTGTCCACACATTTCTTTCCCTTCTTATATTTGTTGATGACCAACTATGACTTGAATGCAATTTAAACAGCTTGTGGAGTATAGTTGTCAAAATTTGACATCTGAAATGCAGTAAGTCTGCCTACCAAACTTTCTAGAGTTAAGTTGTTATTAGGAGTACATCTCAGTTCTTGAATTGTAGATACTCTAATAGCATAAATAGGAAGAAGTGTTCTCAGTACTTTTCTCATGATAGTATCATCATCAATTACTCCCTTAGCTCCTCTAATAACATTTACAGCTTCCTTTATCCTATCATAGTATTGCACTATATTTTCTCCTTGCATTTTTAAATCATCAAACTTACCTCTCAAGCTTTCAGATTTGGCTCTCAGTACATTCGTATCACCTCCATATATAGTTGTAAGGGTATCCCACATATTCTTTGTGCTTGTTTGATCTTTGATGTCCTCAAATTCATGATAGTTCAGAGATGATGCAAGTTCCAGCATTGCTTGATTATGTTCATGCTTCTCTCCTAGTTCTACAAAATTTAGAGTTCCAGTAGGAGCTACATATTCTATTTCAATATGTCATTTAGTAGATTCACCAATACCATCCAGATGAAGTTTCATCAAACTTTGCCATGCAGGAAAATTTTCCTTGTTGATCTTTGGTCTGTCCCTTTTATACATCTTGATCTTTATCTCATAGTACCTTCAAAATTTTCAACAGAACTCATCTCTGATACCAATTGTTAATATGAATTTAGAATAACTAAAAGGGGGGGGGGGGGTGAATCAGTTATCCTTAGGTCTTGATCTGCCATATAAAACTTTAAACCAACTTCAACAAATTAGATCTGTCCGGTAGTAGTAAACAATAAAAGTGTGTAGTTTACTATATTAGTGGAATAAACTTGTATAAAATTAACAGTAAAACACAACAATAACATTCACACATTTTGACACCATGATTTAACGTGGAAACCCAATATGGGAAAAATCACCAGTAACATGCTACCAAAATTTTACTCTTCTGAAGTAATGCCCTGTGAGGAGCCAACCCTCTCAAAGGTTACAAAACACACTATCAAATGTGACCTGGTTAAAGGATTTAATCACCCTGTTAGGAGTGGCCTTGTTAGAGGAATTAGAACATTCCAATCTAAATGTCACCTTGTTTAGAGGATTTATACAATGACTGTTAGGTCAACCTAGTTAAAGGATTTGCACTATTACAATGGCTAGAAAGTAAACAACAGGTGTGATCTGATTCATACAACTTACTTTGCAAATCCAGATCCAGTTTCAGCTCTAATGCTAATTCACTGAGTGGCCTCCATTCTCATCTCAAACTTCAGATCTGCTTGGAAATCCTTCAAGAAATCTCTCTGCTTCTTTGTTCAGCCTTCTCTTCTTAGATCTAGCCAATCAGTCAATTAACCATGCAACACTTTGCATTCCCTTCCATACATTAACAATAACCACAGTAGGCTATATTATACCTCTTCATCTAGGTCAAATAAATCTTTTGCCACTTAATCAAGATCATAGATCTTAGGTTAGGTCAGATCCAATGGATCTTTCCATCTTTACATTTAATTTACTTCTCCAATACAGTCATTAATTAACCATTGAATCCATGCGCTAATAATGGTTTCCCATGCATTAAATGATTATGGACCAATCTTAATTAATAATGCATATCCCAATAAAATCAATTATGTCAGCCATAGATCTCAAATCTCATCAATAAACAAAATACTAATGCTCGGCATTTCACTGTCTCCCTCGGCATTTCACTGTCACTTGGAGTCATCTTTGCTTTGCTCGGCATCACCTTTCTCTTTTCTCAGCATTGACTTTTCTTTGCTCGGCATTGACCTTCCAGTGAACTATCAGTGCTAGATAAAAAATGTATCACTTTGCCAAAGTGTCAAATGATCAAGTACCCTGGTTTATGCTCATAACTCAACCATTTCTTTGGTCTTCTTGTTATCCCATTCTTTTCAAATCTTCATCAATCAATTGATGAGGTACTCAAACATACAACAATAGTCTTACCAATTAAGGTTTGACATCAATGACAAAATAACAATTGTCTACATTGTAGCAATCTTTCCAACAATTGGTTGTGTGAGTAATGTTATTTTAGGTAGGCTTGTGGGAATTTGTGTCGCCTCTGAAGGTTTATGGGTCCTTTTGAAAACCTTTGATTATTTTTGGTTGGACTTACAAAATCCCTTGAAGGTTTTGAGTTCCTTACAAAACCCTTCTTGTGCTTTGCTTGTACGGCTTTGTCTCTTCGGGCCTAGTTTGTTGTTTTACTGTGATGAAGACTTATATTTCATTGTTTCTTAGATCAGGGCCCATTAAATCCTTTATGATATAATCAAATCCACCTACATAATAAAAAATCATAATCCACTAGCTACTGGTACATGCATGAGTGAAACCATGGAATCATATCATAAGCCATATAAAATAGATACCATCATAACCGCATTAGTTATATCATAAATTGACAAAGTATTGATAATGCAACAGGTGCACCTGGCAATTTTAGCATAACATCATAACATCGTAACATTATTTGAATCACATAAAAGAATCAATATTAGTGCCAAATCACCAAGAACAAAATGAGTACAAATACTCACAAAATAGCCTCAGGAGGTATAGAATCCCAAATTAGGTATGCAACAAGATATAGCACAATGGTTATCGCAACCAAGAATAATAAAATTGGAGAATTATTGATGCGACAATATAAACTATATCACCTCACAGACATCAACCTCTTAGGGGTATAACATGATCACAAAATATAATCATGCATCCATCGAATCATAAGGTAATCTCAACCAATATAAAAAAGAAACAAGGAAACATCTAGCACCAAAGGAAGGAATCACAATCTATAATGGTGAAGCCACTTCTATTAGGATGTCATGCATGAATAAAATGAGAGAGGCACAAAAATATTACTAAATATAACATCAATTTCAAATAGGTTACATCAAAAATTAAACTTAAAATTTAATCTTTATTTCAAAAATTTATTTTAACAAGCCAAATGTAATTGAAATGAAGATAAAATTATTAATTTGTGGAAGATAGATGCATGGAGACTACCATCTCAAAATAAATTTGAATTAGAAAAGAGTCCATGTAATTTGGAAAGATGTTTTCCTTTCAACTCTCTCAACTTTTATCAATCATGTATTCTATAAGATTGATAATACAATATTATCATACTACAAGTATGTCCATGGCATATTTAACATTTAAATAATTTGATAAAAAAAGACACTCTTAGATTTGAATGCTTTACATAGCTATAATGACAATTGTGTTTTACATTCAATTCCTATTTAATCATATAAAAATTAATAAGTTTAGTAGAACACTTGATCATGAAAAGACACAAGACACTAACAATTAGCTCATTAGAAATTCTAATTGGATTCACAAATTATGTTCCTTGAAAATCCCAACCATGAACTGTGTTGAGATTTATAAAACCAAGAATACTATCAATAAAATAAACAAATAAGCTAACTATACTTTTTCTTTAAATGATTGTAAACTTCTGTATAAGATAAAAACTATTTGATAATAAGATATGTCAACTAGATCTTGGTGAATGTATTAGAATAACTGTGTTAATTAATACATTTTTAAACAAGGTGTTGTATTTGTTATATGTATAAAAATAAATGATGTTGTATCTTTGAAAGGATATTAGATGGGACAACTTTGTCTGTCAAAATCATGAAAAATAGTGCTTAATTTGAGGTACACACATTGACAATAAGTATTAATAAAACCATTTCCCTTCCTTTTGCAAATCCATAATAACAATGTACACAGGAAAGTGTGCAAGGAGGAAGAATAGGATCAATTAAAAGTTTCTTCTATTCATTTTGAGCCACTTTGTTCTTGGAATTGTGTAGTTTGTTCTTTCCTATAATCCCAAGGTCAAGTAAATCAACATAGGTTTGATGTTCCCTTCGTTAGGAGTGATTATCCAGACTCATGGAGTGTTAATTATGAATTACTTATCTTGGTTTTCAATTCCAATTGTGCAAGAGTTGAAGAAGTAATTCAGGTGGAGATTTGGAGGATATATTTTAGACCTCCATGCCAGATCTCATTTTTCTCTTACAAAAAAATTAAAATTTAGTTTCAAATGCTATAGACCTTTTTAGGGCTTATGGACCAATATGTTAATTCAATTATATCGTGGAATTTCTCTTACCATGTGTGATAAAGGAAACTGAGATAAGCCAAACTAGGTTTAATAATCTCTTTTTCCAATCACATTAGAATGAAAAACCACTAAGAGATTAATATGATTGACTAACCCTCTATTCATGGAAGTCAATTCAATATCTATGCTCCTAGGGCTTCTATTCTTTTTCTACTAGTTTCCCTTGTCCATAAAATGTAGAGTAGAATTTGAACCAGAGATCTTCAATATCAAGGAAAGGTTAATTGTAATGAGAAATTGTGATATGATATCTATATAATATACAAAAGGCCCCACATGATAGAATAGGGCCTATTTAAGTAAGTTATAACTGAATAAATAAAATAGTTAAACATGAACACATATAATTAAGGGCCCATAGAGTGTTTTTATGGCATTAAATTAGATAAGATAAGATAAGAGAATTTTATTAATGTCCAACAAAATACCAACAAGAGTCTAAGGGAATGGATATGTACAACAAAAGGAACCACGAACCAACAGACCATCAAACAGTAGTTGAGAAAGAAACCAAGAGAGAAAAAGAAAGAAGAGAACAAGAAATAGAAAGAAAGAAGAAAAGACACAAGAGAAGGTCTAAGGATCATTTTTAGGTAGAAAGAAATCCAAAACTGAAGGATGATCATCCAGATAAGCAAGAACCCTAGGTCGTCGCTGTGAGCTGCTAGAGATGTGTCGTTGACAGGTAAATATGCTACGGGATCTCACAGATCTAGAGTGACCAGTGATGGAGGCAATGTGATGCTGCTTCACCCCCATAAAGGAGACAAGGGAGAGAAGAAGGTCATAATGAGCTGATCAGATATCTATCTTTGGGGGAAAAGAAGCTTTAGAGTATGCTCGCGGAGCTGTACAGTATCACAGAGATAAAGTGCCAGGCATCTCTGATCGGTGTAGATGAAGAATGTAGTCAAGGAACTGCACCCTCTTAATAAGAAATGAAATCTCCCTCTGATCTCATAGTAAGTAGGACAACAGAAGATGAAGTCTGTCTCAATCTCAACCAGGATGCATAACATGCAAATCTGATCATCTCTATCAATGTGATGGTCTGTCTGGGCTCGAAGGCGGTGAGATCCAACCTTGAAAGATCCCAGCGTGATGCGAAGGGTGTGGCACCAGCTCTGGGATAAGTATCTAGGACAAACAATAATCCCATCCTGAATGTCAAGAAAGTGCTCAGCATAAAAGGCATCCTCAGGCGCAGACCCCCACACGGGTTGAAGAGAATTCATATTTTAAATTTATTATTAATTAAATGCATAATGAAGTCCTATAATGCATGCTAGAATAACACAAAATAAAATCAGTTCTAGGTAAGCGTAGAATTAAACCCGTTAGTAAATGTTTACAATTATGATGCTATACTAAATATGACCTTTTAAAATATTGTCAAAGGTTACAATCTTCATTTTGACAAATCTAAATCTGAATTTTCTTTAACCATCAAGATCTCAAGAGGAATTCAAGATTCTATGTAGTTTACATTTCATCAAAAAGAGCTTTGCCTGAAAAAGATGAGGTCACTTCAAAAGCTACTAGGTCTCATAAAGCAAAGATATGAAGCACTCTTATAAAAATGTTTGCATGTTCTAAGGGCATTGCTTTTCCTGGTCAATCACAACATGTCTTCACCTTGCCCATTATGTCAGTGAGTTGTAACAATGTAGTATAAGATGGGGCATCAAGGATAAATAGGGGATTTTGGTTGTTCTATTTTTTGTGTTCACATAATGTGATTGTCATGACACTGTAAATGTTACGACTATATCATAGATAGTTGCAACAATTTATAATTTTCTATTTTCAACAGTTCCATATAGACACTCTGATATGTATACTCTCTTAAACATTAATATAAAGTAAAGGAATTTCCTTTTATTAAAAAAAATGATATACTAGAGGAGAACGGTGATTAGTCTTAATTGTTGTAAATCTCAAAATACAGTCCATGTAAATGAAAAAGTAATGAAATATTAGCCAAGATGAACTACAACTTGAACGTATAGGAACCTAAAAACAATAAATAAACTCCTTAAAAAGAGAAATAAATAATCTTTTATTTCAAATAATATATCATAGCTACCCATTATAAGTGTAAAATAAGATGTTCACTTAAACAAGTATTGTTATCATTGTGAAAAAACTATTATTCATATATATACAACTATTGCAGTAGCAATGTTTAGACGTTGGAGTGTTTCATATTAATAATTTGTCCCATCCAAAAATATAAAATTTATACTTTGTATTTTTCCATGAAATATGAAAGATTTGCAAAAGGCTTTAATATTTGCACATTGGTCAATTTCTATTGGTTATAAGTTGTCTTTTATATGATAATGTATTTTTTGTAACATTCAACTATTATTCCATTTGTGTTGCATACATAATTAGAGATTAAAAAAAGATTCATTGTTATTATAGGTATTTACTACTGAGTTTTATGGGTATTTTTTGGTGGAATCTTTAAAAATCATTTTAGGACACTTCACATTTTAATGAGTTACATGATGAGTCACATCTTCAAACACTAGTAGAAACATGACTATCAATTTACATTTCTAAGAGAATAGAGATCTACTAATATTCTATGTAATAATTATATATTAACAAGGTTTTTCAAATGTTAATTTTAAAACATTTGAATTAGACATGTTTTTTTGATGAGTTACATGATGAATCGCACTTCCAAAATTTTAATTTTATATAGATAAATGTCTATCTTACATTTCAAAAAAGGAACTTACAATATTCTATATAACAATTATATATAATGGAAATCTTACAATACTTCATGTAACTACAATATTCCATACAACAATGACAAATTAGACTAAATAATGACTACTAATCCCTCTCCCTTATAAACTGAGGGTAGCCATTCCATTTCTCCGGGTTACATAGTAATGGTAGGAAGCTGCACGGTTTCCTCAATAAAAACTCTTCTACCACGTATTATAACATACTCTGCCTAGCAAAACCAAAGCAAAAAAAACAGTATATATATTGTACAAACTCTAAACAAGATCACAAGAATCGCATCCGAAAAGAAATAAACTGCAAATATGGGGTATCGCTACAAAACCTGAATTGCTTTGCTCGCGAAAGATTTTCTTTCAAATTCAATATAAGCATATGCACTGGTCTTCCCCTGCAAACATGTTTTCAACCGTTAATTTCTAAAACTAAAATCCAATAATAACAGTGGTTTCTTTAGATAACCTTTCTCTTTTCAGGTAACAATAAACTCTATAGTAAAGACAAGTATTATTTTTTGTATAAAGAATTTACCCTCGTAATAAGACTAATTTCATCCAGCGAAACCTTGCCAAACACTTCGAACTTCTTTGCAAGTTGAGAGACTGTAATCTTTGGAGGTAGGTTGTACACATAAACAAATCCTAAGAATACATATTTTAACAGATTAATAACACCACAATATATATAAATAGAACATTTTGTACATTATCAGATAGAAAAAGTTTCAAGTATTCCGTGATAAATCTGTTTAATAGAATTATTGTGATTAGTTTTTTATATTAATTGTATGAATTTTTATCTGAATGTTTAGAATCAAATTCCACGATCCATTATGAGGAATATTATAGAGTGATGATTAATGGAATTTAATCTAAAAGATTTGATAATGGAATTTGATCTAAAAGATGTGAGGAAATAAATTCACATAACTATATTGAATTGTAGAATCCTCAAAGAAATAAATTCACACGACTGATATAAGAAACTAAATACAAGAATATTAATTTTCTATACAGTAGAAATCATATGAATAAATGTCAAAACTAACACATTTTCAATAGAAATTTACTGAAACAAAAATATTATGAACATTTACCTCTGGGCTCATCTGGAGAGGACGGAGATTTGTCAATTGGACAGGAAAAGCAACAGCCCATCTTGAATCCTGTGTCCCCTTCTGCACTAATTTTATTATGCTCAATGCCTTCATCCAAACTTCATGCATTGCACTTCTTCTCTATCATATATACTGTTATCAAGTGTCGGATTTGTGTTCAGAGTTTGAAAGAATTAACTTAATTTAACGACAGGAAATGGGTGTAAAAGAATCAAAGAAAATGATTTAATGGGCGGCTATTAAATGCGCTGAAATAAATAGCAAAAATCATGGCATTCGTGGAATAATTAGTTGTAAAACATGCAGAGAGTAAAGCATGCTGCGTTACGTAAGGCATCCTATAATCCTACATATTTTCTATTGATTTTCTAATTTACTCTCTTAATCCTAACATCCCTCATTCATTCTTACTAATAATGCCCACTTCTCTAAAATTTCATTTCCTACCGTCACTCAAATAGATTCTTAAAATTCATTTTCTACGAAGGTACTCAAGTTCTTTTATTAATTTTATAATTTCTTTTTTGGTACATAGATTGAAAAGCTATAATATTCATACAAATGTATAATAAATATATATTATATTTATATTAATATATAGATTAATTATGCAAGAGGCATCACTATAGTTGCTGAGTGCCAAAAAAACTATTTAAGGCTTATATACAATAATAATAAAAAATAGTCATATAAATATCAATTTAAATAATAATAGTTTCTAAATATTTGTATTACAAACAAAACAGGTTATATTAGGAAACAATGAAAAACATTGCAAATAAATTAAAATATAATAAAAATTTGTCATATTTTACATAGAACTTTTTAAAGACAGATAAACTAGTTATATTTTTTTTTTATAAATTCGTTTTGAATTAGATATATAATAAATTGTTTATCTCTCTAAAATTAAATTTGTATAAAATACATGTTCAAACATATTATTAAAATTATAAAAATTATAAATTAAATGATAAAATTCAATCGGATATGAAAATGTGTTGTAGTGTGCAATTATATCATATCTAAATATAACTGTGTCTTCAATTCAAAACTCAAATTTGAATCCTCTTTACACAAATCTTCTTCAATTCTACTTATTGATATTTAAATTTAACCAAATTCCTTAGACTTCACATATTATTAGATCTCACAACAATCTAAAATAAAAATATAAAATCTAGTGCACATTAATTTGTGCAAATTATTTCATTTTCTATTGTATAATATATTTCATGTTTGAACTTTGCATTGTAATTTATTATTATTATTAGAATTTTGTATATATAATAAAGTATATATTCATAGATTATATAAAAGGATATTTGTTATGGTTTTGTAAATGGGATAGTAAGCTAATGATCAAGCCTGTTTTGAGTTGGAAGAATACTGCAATTACAATAGATAATCTTTTGAGAAGACCCAAAGCTTTACACCTCTAAGCACCACCTAAATGCAATAAATGCTAAATGTACAATACATTCTTAGAAGAAATGGATTATCTATACTCAATTCTTTATACTCAATAAGATTAACTTGCACACTACAGAATTGAACATTCTTTTAAGATTCCTGAAACCATCACCCTTAACAACGCAGCAATATAGTATTGTTCTTGAGCGTTTCTGTGACATATTGCTGATCTAGCCACGGATATCTTTTAATTTTCTTGGGCATTTTACACCCCATAAAACTCCTTCCAAAATAAATTAACGGAGGTAGCAGAGGTATGATTTGTAACTGTCGAGTCTGACAGATTTCATTGGGAGGAAGCCGGCGGCGGCTGACATGCAACAGTTGAAATATTAATTCTTTGTATCCTTTACGATTTGAACTGCATGGCGCTACGTAGTGAAAAGGGGACTGCCCAGAAAAATGTAGCTGTCAAAAGGCAGGTCCAATATTAATTTTCATCGGTCCCACGACCAACGGTCCGATTGGAATAATCAAGATTTTAATGTAAAAGAAGTGGTGAGTATAAAATGCAGCCGGCAGAGGAGAATAAGCGCCCTGCTTATGAATATTTAATTATACAACATGGCCATCACATGGCAAAATATGGAAGCTGCATAAACGTCATTGATCAGTTGCAAGAAGAAAGCAGAATGAAGTCCGTGTCCAAAGAAAAGGAAACAGTAAGCTAGACTTCACACAAAAGAAACAAAGGAAAATTAAAAACAAAAGATAAGAATAAAGTTTATGTTTCCGCTGTGCATGATCAATGCTCTTGGATGAGAAAGGGTTCCACTCCAGCACTGTGGCTGATCAATAATTTTTGTGGCACAGTACTCAGTGATTATCCTCGGTAAAATATAATTATTTAAAAGTATTTATTATTTAGTTAACTTCGCCAAAATTCTATTTCTGAAGTATTAGATGTTGAAGATACCCAATGTGATTTTAAGTAAAGGTCCCTTTTGTATGTTACACAAAATGGATATCCAATTGATAAAAGACAATATTTAATATGGCATAGTAATTGTTGTAGAAGGGAAGCATAATGTTTTTGATTAAAATAAGCAGCAAGAGGGTGCTGGCCCGTGGTACAACAAAGCAGAGTCACAATGAACATGCTAACAATACATTAACAGGAACAAAGGAGACTGCACAACAACAACAGCAAAAGATCAGTTAAGGAGGAAAGTCAAGGAACCAGTAGAAAGCCATAGTCAGCACACCATGAAAGCACATAGTCTGCACCTGACAACACATTGACAGCACCTTTGGCTGCCCATTGACAGCACCTTGA
>MU224776.1:3208464-3237310 GCA_018584345.1 Thuja plicata | reverse complement strand
CTTCTTTGTGCAGCATGTCTGCAATATATCTTTTGAGGATCTAAAGCAACCCATTTTTACCTTGCGCAACTTTTCTAGAACAACTTTGTTATATCTCTTAGCGCAATATTGTATTTTGTTTCTCCTCCACCCAGATTTGTCTTGCTCTGTACATTATTTCATCTAGATTTTCCCTAGCCTGTGCTGCACTCTTCTTTTCTCCACGCAACCCATTTTCCTTTTATTTCATTGTGGAGGGAGCATTCATGCGCAACCCCCCTTATTCTTGACTTCTCTTTCATTGCATGTTTTCTATATCCCCTTGCGCAAGCCTCCCTTTGTCCTATGCAGTTTATCTTTTCCTCCTCCCTTCTCTCTCTTTGTTGCCCTATTTCCTACGTGCCCCATTCTGCGTCCTCCTATGTTGCTTGTTTTGTTTGCTTCAGCCACCTTTTTTATTCCCTCCCCTGCACAACTAAACGTGGACAAGAGTTATAATGTTCCGTGTCTTGTTTAAATAATGTTCCTTATTATATTTATTATTTGTTGCTTGTTTTATTTGGTTCATTATATTAACTTTGCAAAGGGTCAAATTGTTATTTCAGCTCTATAGATCTTTTCTTTTGCAAATTTATCATCTTTTTTTTTTTTTTTCTTCATTTGTCATCATTTCTTATTTATAGTAAATCATTCTCCTTTCTCATAACATCTTCTTCAGGTTCATCATTATTTTAACTTCATGTTATTATTGCAGGTTATAATTATGCAGGGCTAATCATTATATTCTTTCATTCACTTATTTTGTGTAATCTTTTAAATTTAACTTCATTTTTTATCATCAATCGAGTTTAATCTTAAAAATACTTTAATTTTTTTAACCAAAAAAAAGATAATCTCTCAAACAAACTTTTTGCTCAATGTTTTTTCATTTCGTCTGAAACACATTTCTTGTTTATCAATATTAACTTATTTAGATTTCTAATTCGTCATTTCATTTCTATATAAATTTGTTTCAACATTTAAACAATATATTTAAATTGTTTTTAATAGTTAAAAATTCTTGCATATTTGTATTTACTAATCGCATTAAATTGGATTTCTAGCTTCATTATTGTATTCTACAAGTTGTATTTAATTTGATTTTAATTCATTATGTCGATGTTAATTCCAGAAATTAAATAAATAGTTCTAATTATCATGCTTGGAAGGTTCATATTACATTTATTTTTTGCTTTAAACATATTATTGATGTGGCGACTAGTGCGGCTTCTGTTCATGCTACTACTGCTTCTAAAGAAGATATTGATGCTTGGCTCACTAAAAATAATGAGGATTTAGGCCTTATAGGAATTTCCTTGCATCTTAATTTATATGTATTAATTGCCCATTGTACTGAAGCACATGCAGCATGGATGATTCTGAAAAAACACTTTTGATAGTGCAAATGAATCTTGAAAGATTCAACTCCAAGATCAATTGGAGGATCTCAGGTATATAGAATTCAAATCCATAGATGAGTTTTTACTTAAGTTTGATTCATTTTGAAGTCAATTAACTGGGTTAGGAGTTACTTTATCTGAAATTCGGTTAATTCATATCATTTTAAAAAAATGCCTTTGTAAACAATTTCAGCAATTTATAACTAATATACATTCTCAATTAGCTCTTCTTTTGTTAGCATGTCAATTAACTTATGCTATCTTTCAACAAATTTTACGTCAAGAAGAGGCTAGGTTAATTCAATTTGGCTCAATAAAAAATAATGAACATGCTTTCATGTCTAGATCTCATAATAATAGATCAAATACTCATAATCATAATAATTCTTATCATAACAATTCTAATATACCTCATTTTAATTATTGTGGGAAAGATGGTCATGTGATAAATACTTGTTTTAAGAAACTTAAACATGAGAAGTCATCTAATCCTAATAATAAAAAATCTCATATTCATAACACTTGTCAAGCTTTTTCTATTCGATATGGGATGTCTAATCCTCACTATGATGATAATACTACTTGGGATGAATATTATGATGAAGGCTACTCTTGGAATAACCCTCTTGATTACTATCTTCCTACTCAAAGTGATTATATGCTCTCTCCTTATGATGCAATAGAATTTGATGATCATTTCTCTCATGTTGATGATATTCTTGAACAAGAAGAGGAAATTATCTCTAACTTTCTTAATGCTACTTTGCAAGATATATGCATTACTCAAGATAAAATTCATAATGATGGTACTAATCCTATGATTTTTTTGGAGGTTAATGATGGTAGCTCTCCTCCTCTTGATGTTTCATATTATGATGAATATGTTACAGATTTATTTTATGCAACTGAAGATTGTATTCCTGATTATATGATTGATAATTCACACTATGATTTTTATTTCCAAAGTGTTATTGATTCAGCACTAGGCGATCCCAACGATGGGCGCTCTACTAGTGTTTCTTGCCTTATTGCAGGCTTAGGTGTTGATCATGCTCCACCTCTATTTTCTACTGCAAATGACTATACATAATGCATAAATGTGTCTTAAGAATCTCAATGGTCACTTGAAGATTTCCCCCCCACTCTGCAAGCAATTGCATCTTTGTATTGTCTAAGTGCTATCCACTTATCAAACATTCCTATGTACCATTCAAGCTCCACCGATCCAGTTGAAGAAATACATGATGATCAAGCTATCAACAATCTCTAGAAGAATCTTTCAAAAGAAACATCTCAAAATCATTGTAAACATTTGGGTGTCATACCTATTGATCTCATCTCCCCAAGTAAAGATTAAAGGGGGATGTTAGAATTAATCTTTCCTTGGTATCTATGTAATTAAAAGATATACCAAGGTCATGCCTTATATTTGTAATTACTTTAGTAAAGGAAATTAGATATTCCTCCTTAAGAGGATCCCTATACATGGCACACACCAAATGTGAATGTGGCACACATTGAGTATGGGAGTTACGTACAAACTCCTCCACTCATCTCTGCTTAAGAGATGACTCTCACATACTTCTAAGAGTTCTAGAGTTCTCATAGGGGTTGTAAGTTGGATTTTTTCTCTCTTCTCTCATTCTCTTTCTTGCAATATTTTATTGAGCTTATTGCTCTCATTCTTTAGGCTTTGAGCCATATTAATATTGTTCACAAGGGGTTTTTTTTCTTGTTTTTCCCCTTTCAAATTTTTGTGTTCTTGCCTTGGTTCTTGGAGAATTTTGGTATACTTGATGGTAGATCTATTGAAGGAAAATCTCTCTCTCTCTCTCTCTCTCTCTCTCTCTCTCTCTCTCTCTCTCACACACACACACACACACACACACACACACACACAACTTTTGGTAAATCTCGTCCTTTCGCACATTCTCTTGGGTTCTTTCATAACTTTATTTATGTTTTCTTTAAGTTTCTAACAAGGATCACTACACTCTGTGTGTGGGATTTTTGTAAATGTTAAGAGAGACACAACACTTCAATAGATCATTTCATTAGTGAAAACAAGGGATTAGCAAGCATAACAATCACCAAAATCGATCTACTGCTTCCTATCTAGGAGGAGTATGAAAAATGACATAATATCCCTCATATTATGCATATTCCAGTGACATATAAAACCTAAGAATGGAAGAGTCAAATAAAAACTAATCTAAATGTGATCAAAATTATAAGAAATATGCTTAGGAAACATGCATCCTAGCTCTAGAAATGAAGATTGTAACAATACATAGTATCAAAACTATGATGCAATATAAATCTATATGAAAATGAGTAGCATAACAATGCTTTAAAATTTTCAAAATCAGGAGCATTATATGAATGCATTGAAACGTTAAGGGCCTCCAAAATCAAGGGCTTCAACAATCAAGAATCAAGGGCCATTTGAGCTCAAAATCCTTCCTATTTATAGAAGAAATGGAGGAAGGGGAGAAGACTCTAGAAGGGCTACCATTAATGAGGGTGTAAGACTCATTAATGGGGAGTGTGGAAGAGAATGTGTAAGAACCATTAATGCTTCATTTATGAAAGCATTAATGAGGTATGTGTAAGGGTTTAAGAAGCATGGGTGAGGGTTTAAGATCAAGCCTGATAACTTTGACTTTAGGGGGAGGGTTGAATTCCTAATCACAGATTTAGGAATGTGACAAGCTTAAGGGTAGCTTAGGATTAGGTTTAAGGCTTAAGACATGTGATTAAGGAGATAGAGATTGGAGGAGAGAGAATGAGTGGAGGGGATTAGCTAATTAGGGTTAATTAGCTAATTAAGAATAAGTAGCATGTGAGAAGGGGTTGGGATGAGTTTGAACTCATGGTTGGGTAGTTGAGATTGGTTAGGTTTGAGGGAATATTAATGAAATGAATTTTTGTAATAACATATTCACTCAATAATAGGGATTTTTTTAATCATTCAAGATTTTGATTGCTTTGTAATAATTAATTAGGATTATAGCCAAATTCAATCAATTAGGCTAGGGGAATGATTTTGCAAGTGATGAAGTATAATTAGGATTTCATTAATTTCTTTTAAATTAATTACCTTAGCCAGGTATTGATTTGAATTGAATTGATTGGATTGGCTAAAGTGATTAATGTAACTTAGTGATTAGATCACTTAGGAGATTAAATTTGATTTGAATGAATTATACCAGCCGTTTGAAGAGTTGTATGGGCATAATTGGGGTTATGATCACACTTAAAGGAAAATAGGATCTATGGTCAAAGAAGACCAAATCTATGTGGTTCCATTTGCCCCTCTTTGAATTGATGTGCGAGAAGCACATTGATTCAAAGAAAGTTTTTGATGTTGACTTCAGAAAGATTGAGAATTTTTCTCACGATAAAACGAAATTCCTGATGAGATCAGTCTCACACTTGATATAACTAAACTGATAGAATTGACTTTGCACTTGATTTTTGTACAAAGGTTAATAAAAGATCTTAAAGATACCAATTTTGAACTTGGTTTTCATCCAGAGATTGATAATATTGATTCTGAACTTGGTTGTTGTCCAAAAGTTAGTATAAAGCTACCAGAAGCTTAGTAAGAATCTTTTAAAATGAGGAAACACAAGACATCCAGATTATGAGAACCAAAGCTTTCTATCAAACGGTCCTAACTTAGTCAAGAAAACTGTCATGCCCCTATTTTTTTGATAACGAAGTTATTTTTAATGTTGTTTTCAGCAAGAATTTGATTGATGATAGTGTGATCATGCCCCCTCGAGAACGAAATCAAAGGAAAAGGAATAAAATCCCTATGTTGAAATTATGTATCACTTGGATTGATTGGGTAGTGGAATGAAAGAATAGATTAGAAGAAGTGAAGAAATGAAGGTGTTTTTTGAGAAAACACACAGGTACCGAGTTAATTACGTTTAAAATGTGATTTTGGTTTCATTCCTGATTGATCAAAGATTTTGAGAACCATGGATATGTAAATATCTTGGATTTCAGATGAATTAAAAATATAAAGGAGTTTGAGCTCAAATCCTTATGTTGTTCTTTGTAAAATGAAGTATGCAATCTCTAAATGCATCTATATGCAGACTCTTAGGACTATCACTGATTCACAGATATGGTAACATTTTTATCATCATTGGGCACTTTTTAGAACGGATACCACCTGATAGTACAACAATCACTAATACCCAGTTATATTATGAAAGTATGAATACTATTTTTATTTGGATGAAATGTCGGAAATAAACTTAGGCATCAAGGCATAGAAGCCAGGATGACAAGTTAGCCACTTTCCTTTTATTAAAATAAAATCTGTGTAAGGAAAGATATTGGACCCGCAATGACCTTGAAAATTCATATTCTTGTGTACATTATTCTTTGTATACCTTAGTGAGAGTCTGAGTTAGAAAACAAAAAAGGAAATTGTTTCAACCTCATCGTAGTTTACACATAATGAAGATCAAGATATATGCAGCTATCCACTCATGTTGGTAGCTCTTACCATAAACATCTAAGTTAGGTGAAATTTATAGGGTCATATGGAACAATCACCATACACAGAAAACCAAGAAAATGTTATGCCCCCTGTCCTTACGACTCTTTGTCTTTGCACAGACATCATGGAGTAACTTGGAAGACATAACAACTATCAATTCTGAATCAATCAAAAAAAATTCATAATTGCTTATATGCCCTTAGTTAAATCATCATCAGAACATAAAAGAGTCATAATCAAACCAAGATCAAATTGTGTTTAAGTGGTATTGAGAAATACTATTGATTCATTTTTCAAGTGCAGTATAGATTCATCAATCAAAAGTTTGGAATTCAAGAAAATATGTGTTCCGTGTCTGTGTATAACTTTCTTCCTATTTGTAATCCAATGTAGGTCTTAGGAACACCATTCATGTTAGTGCCAGTCTTGTTTCGTGAAAAGGGACAATTTAGTGAAAACATCGAGTATCATTGTGTCACGAGACAAAAAATACTATGACGACCTAAGAGACGCGACCTAACAAGCTAGCATAGATGCCCCTAGTGCAAAATGAGCTGATCCTAAGATAGAAATGTAGACAAATCCCAAGCAAGGATAAGATTTTTGTAAGGAAACAATGTCAGCCCGATAGCACAGGTGTAATCGTGAAAGTGGAGTATCAGAAATGCATTGATAGATAGAGCACAAAGTTTGAGTGACGCATGTTTTCTAGTGTGTAGAAGATTTGTAAAAGACTACAAATTCTCAAGAATGATCTCATTTGTGTGCCCCCAATGTCTAAAAAGATTTAGGGTGTTACAGATGGATTGATAGATCAGAAGTGGATCGGCAAAAGTGGATGAAGTGGGTGAATGTCACCCTCAAGGAGAGTTTCCTCAAGATTACCCAAGCTTAGGGAAAAATAATATAGAAATCTAGGCTCATACAACGGTCCTAAATGCCAGATAGGATAATGACTTGATGTCATGAAAAGTTTGTAGGATATCATGTAGTCCCAAAAGAGTGGACATGTCAAGAGATTTCTTTAGAACTTGTTTTTTATTTCATTTTGTTCTTCCTTTTGATCAAGACCAATGGGTCAACTGATAGGATTAGTGCCAGGATAGTGAGTATTGTCTTGGGATAATAAAGATCATGATTGTAAGCAAGGTACAAGATTAAGTGAGTAATATATAAAATTTGTTCATGAATATGCCCAACCTTGTCAAGATCACCAGACGGAAAATGGATGAAAGATATGAGGGATATGATGTTATGGAAGGAACTTGCCCCTATGTGAAGAGTGCAAGTAGGATAAATTATGCGTGATGCCTATTTGCCAGGTTTTCATCATAGTACTTATCCAAGGCACCACAAGAAGTGGTTTTCACCATAGGATGAATCTTTTTTTCTTTACTTTTGCTACCAAGGTGCCTGCTTACCAGGTTTTCACCGATGCACTTTTTTTTTTTTTTAAAGATTTGAAAGAGGAACTTATGCATCTATCTCTTGGGATAGTGCTCTTTTGAAGGATATGCTATGATAGGCCAAGAACACTGAAAGTATGCTCAAAGATGTCAATAAGGTAAAAAAAAGGGATGAAATGGAGAATTAAGAAGATGGAAGCCAAAATTTTATGCAATGGACTGGATGAGAGGAAAAGAAGGAATGTACGGACCCAATATGGAAGGATAGTAGGTGACAAGATCAACATCAACACACTCTTTGAAAGGTAGTGTATGGATCAAATTTTTGATGTATGAATGGATAGGGATCTCGGTACATAAGGACCCAAGATGGAGGAAGTATTCAAGGTAATAGATTTGGAACATGAGGACCCAAAATAGAGTTAGAAGATGGAAAATTTTTGAAAGAAGATGAAGGGGAAGCCATTGGAAGCTTGGATGCCAATTCTAATTTTTCCTTTTTGTTCAAGCCTCTTAAGAGAGACTTGGGAATCCAAATAAATTTTGATTTTCCTTTTCTTTTGGATGATTTAGAACGTAATTCTTCCATGATGGATTTCAGAACCCATTTTTTCTTTGATATTATTCTTTGCTCGGTGTTGGAACGTACTTCTGCCATGATAGATTTAGGAACCCATATTTTCTTTGATATTATGTTCTTCTCCATGGACTTTTGTGGTCTCTTGAATGTTTCATTTTTATTTGTATTCACATGTCGATTAGATTGGACATAGTGATCTTCATATGTAAGTGGATTCTTGAATTTTTTATTTCTTTGTTTAACATCCAAAAGACTTGGGATGTGCGGATGAAGACTGATATGGATGGTTCATATGGATGGGTTGATATGGAGGTTTCAAAGATGCATGTTTCTGTTGATCTTGATAGGAGATAGGATAAGTGGATGACAAACTAGGAGTGGAAGATGGAGCAATATATGGGCCCAATATAGATGGAAGGTTTGAATCTTTTTGCTTTTGAACATATGGACCAAGGATAGATTTGGAAGATGGAGAAGGTTGATTCTTGCGTGCAAATGGAGGAATATAAGGTGTGAAATGAGTATCAACATCTTTAGAGTGAGCTTCCTGGCCAAGGATCTTTTGTCTCAAATTCATCCTCATACACATACGCTCATGTGTAACTTTGATACAAGCCATTTTAATCAGATCCCTTGATGTTTGAGGCAACTTATTGTCATGTAAGGGATTTGGAGGAATAATGGTTTCTTGAGGTGGATATGGAGATTTATATGAAAGATATGATGGAACATGCTGATCTTGACAAAGGTATTTGTATAATGTAGGAAGAGTACCTTTCTCTTGTTTTTCATAGGATTTTCAATATTCGGATCTTGCTTCGGAGATGGAGGGCTATGTGGCTCTTGAGATGGAGGAATATCTTTTTGAAGGAAATGAAAAGATGTGAGGGGATCATCTTTGTATTGTAGGGATATGGGATCTTCATCAAATGTTGGAGCATATAGGATAATGACTTGATCTTGATCATTAGTAAGACTTGTTTCTTTGTTTTGTTTATTACCCTCTTGACATAGATCCACTCCAAAGGAAAAGATAAGAGTTTTAATCTTCATGAGGGATTTTTGAAGGATTACTAGGGAATTATCCAAAATAGGCATTGAAGTACATGAAAGCTTAGGGACTTTGATATTAGGAGCATGGAATGTACTTGCTGCAAGATATAGATTAGCTTGGATTTATTTTAAAGGAATCCCTTGAGGGTAGACATAGTTATCATGAAAAGCATTAGGATCTTTGTTTGATGGAGGATATTTGGATATCCTTGAAGCTTTGTCAGATGGAGGAATAGTGGAAGAAGGAGAAGTAGCATGTAACTCATTTCTAGACATAGGGTCATGATTTTGATCATGCTTGGGATTGGTATCTTCATTTGATAATCCATTAGTATCTTCAATTTTAATTATGGCATCATCAATTAGATCTTAGATTTTATATTTTAAATCCATGCAATGTGAATTTTTATGCTCATTATTTAGATGTTAGGCACAGTAGGTACTCACAAATGACATTCCACATGAGGTGGTTTGAGGCAATGTGATGAGATTGTTTTCAAGAAGTTCTGCCAGTATTGTTGTATAAGATCATCTCAAAGGAGTAAATGCTCTACCCCTTGGACATGTAGATCCACTTGGACTCTCCAAAGAGATGTTTGATTCAAGATTATGAGGATGTTGATCAAAGATAGGATCAACATGATCCTGTGAAATAATCTTTTGATCAAAGATAGGATTACCATGAGTAGGTTTCTCTTTACCTGAAGAATGTGAAGACATGTGTGCATCATTGTCATAGAAAAGAGTATATCTCAATCTTAGTGAAGACCCACTTGATGAGGTATCCTTTTCTTCTTTTAAGTATTGAATTTCAGATTTGAAATCTTGCATTTTCTTAGATAGGGCCTTAATGAGAATCTCTTCTTCCTTTTTGTTAAGACCATAGGGTCTATCCCATGTATTTTCATCCATCATAAGATTTTCTTGATCAAAGTCTCGGAATGGTTCCAAAAAGATTTCCAAATTGTCCTGAAAATGGTGAAGATCCAAAAGGACATGCAAGGTAGACTTATAAGCAAGTTGTGAAACAATGACATATGGAACAACAAAAGAAATGAGACTAGACTGAATAGACAAACGGGTATCCAAAAGTACTAAATTCTCTGAGAGGTAACTATGCAAGTGCCCACTGTCAATGTTTGTCAGTTTCGTCAATTTTATCTTGGAAGTGCGTGAAGTTTGTTTGATTGAAGATTGCATTTTGTGATTTTCTAATGAGTAAAAAATACATGTAGACCAAGGATTGAATTTTGTTTCTTGTTTTTAAGGTGTTATATTTTTAATGATTTTTAGTCACATCAAGCATTGTTGCATTGTTAAAGGGTGAACAAACATATACTTATGCCCTATTTTCTAGGTAGAGGATGAAAATCCTTGCTCGTTGACTTAGGTACACACTCAAATGCTAATCAGAATATGGCCATCACTAGGTACACAATGGATCCAATCATGATGCCATATTAGCTGACTCCAAATGCAAGTGAGGACACGATATGACGAGTGTCTTGGGGCAATTACGTTTTTCCTTCCATAAGGATTATCACCCTTTCGTAGATGAATCGGGAAGTTTGTCTAAAAATTTCATTTGTTTATGATGGGTCAATCCATGTTGGAAAGTTGACTTCCTGAGGATGCATGACTCATTTCGTCTTGTCATCATGGAAACAAAGTCATGTTTAGTTTTTGTCATGAAAGACAAAATGACTAAGTATAAAAACAGGGCAGACAGAGATACTCACCGATCAGCACATCAGTGCACGTGCGAGAGATTGAGTCAGCATATGCGCATTCAGATATAAGTTTTATGACATGTGTACATGCTACATCAAGACATGCATAATATGGAACAATAGTATGGTAAAGTTACAGGCAGATTAGTAGACCAGCAGTTCAGAAGACAGAGCATGGAAGCCGACTACTGTTTTGATCACCATGAATTATTTTGTAATGTAATGGATAAGCGCCTTTTGTTATATGTTTGTAATGATGTAATTATAATTGTAGTAAACACGCTTGAGTTGACTTGTTTGGAAGCATTGTATATTTTGTTTTAGGGCCGACTAGTGTTTTGTTTTGGGTCGCGCATATTCGGATATGAACATATAAGTATGTAATGTAAAATAATGTTACATACGTCGATTATGATGTAAGAGGAAGATACAGAGGGATAATATAATGAAGTCAGTATATGATATAGCTCTTTAAGAGGGTAAGAGAATTCACGCTTACATAGAACTGATCAGACAATAGTTTCATCACAGCAGTTCACCTTGATATAGTGCATATCATCTTTCAAAAGGTTGTAGCCTTCATCTTATTGGGCAGTGAGCCTAGGAAATGAGCCATATACCTTTAATAGGGTTTTGTAAAAGAATCCTATTAGGGTCAGACCTTTAACCAGGTCATTGTACTCATATTGTAAAGACTGCTTCTAACAGGGCAAAGGAACTCTCACAGGTTCATTATACTTAGTACAATATTTGTGGGTACTAATTCCCACTGCGGTTTTCCTTTGATCAAGGTTTCCCCATAATCATATCATGTGTTATGAGTTCTTATGTTAAGCTTCATTCTATGTATGTTTGATTTATGTTTAAGTTGCAGAAAAGTAATCAATACACAAACACTGATTCACCCCCCCTCTCAGTGTTTCTAACAATTGGTATCAGAGCTCTAGTCCTCAGAAAATAAGTTTAACCACTTAAGGAGATCATGGAATCAGCAGAAGCAAAACTTTTGAAAAATAATCTTGAAGCAGCTCTCTAAGATCTTGATAGATCTGAAAAAGAAAATGAAGAACTTAGACTGAAAGTTGATGGCTCACAAATGCTTATCAAGAAACTAAGAAAAGATTTGAAAGATTGTTGTACAAGTGACTTAGGGAAAATGATCAAAAAGCTCAATGAAGAGAATATGTCTTTGAAAGATAAAGTTGAAAATCTGGATGAACAACTCACAGACAGCCAAATTTCTATTGAAGAAAAGATCAAAGAAAGAAAGCAACTAGATAATGAACTTTTAAAAGCAAACATGAAAGTTCTGGAATTGGAAAACATAAAAAAGAATTTGGAATCTGAATTAATAGAAGCAAAGGATAAGATTGATAAACTTCACACAAGTTCTGATTCACTTCAATCTTATCTCAATGCACAAAAGCAAAAAGGTGACACTACTGGTCTTTGATTCAATATAACACAAACTGAAGTCAATTCATTACAATAAAGAGAGAAACCTCATGAAGCATCTTCAGAAGCAAGGAGATTTTAAAATGTTGAAGAGAATAAAGCAAATCTACCAAAAAGGGAAATCAAGCAAGTTAACAGAACTTGTTATGCATGCAACAAATATGGTCATTTGGAAAGAGATTGCAAAGAGGTAAGACCCTTTAATGGTTATTGTTTCTCTAGTAATAAATTCAGTCACAGGGCTACACATTGTAGAACAAATCAAAGAAATCAGTCACAGTAGGATCAAAGAAGAATGAATCAAAACAATCAGAGAAATCAACTTCAAAGGAATTTGCAGAACATTACATGTCAGATATGTAGCTACAATGGACACACAGAAAAGCAATGCAGCATGATGAACAAGAGCATCAGACCTACTATCATTTGTCACACATGTGGAAAGGCTGGACACATCTCAAGGTTTTGTAGATCCAAAACTCAAAAGAAAGAAGATCCTAAGAAATAACTATTTGAAGAGAAAGGAGAAGTTAAGTTTGTTCAAGCAAATGAAGATTCAAGAAAAATTTGGGTTGAAGTAAAGAAGAACAATTATGTTGACATATTAGTTGATGCATCCACAGTGGCTGCACCCTCTACTTCTACTTGAATAGGCCTTCTTGGTCTTAGGGGGAGATATTGTAGCTCAGGACCCCTGCACGGTTGGTATACTCACCTCTGAGTATGCGCCTATGATATCATGGTTACAAGAAAATAATATTTCTATGTGCATTCATGCACTGTCTAAAATGCATTAGGATCTAAGTTTCAAAATATCTGAGTAATTTGCGTATGGTTGCAAACATTAAATGCGGTAGATTGTATAAAAGAAAGTAAGTTTTTGATCTTTCTCACACTTGCATTCGAGAGCATAGAATTTGGAGAGCATTGGAGCACTAGACATCAAGGCATGGAAGTATAACTAATTTGGCAGCTAAGTGAACGAATAAAAAGTTTGAAATGGAACCCTAGTAGTCGCGCCATTTCATAATTTTGTGAAACCCTACTTAAGCAAGTTCCAAGTAAGTATGGAAACCCCAGTTTTATTGATATAGTAGAGAGGAAGAGATTTGTATTCAAGAAGCATCCATTCAAATCCATACTCGATGATGTGGAAGGAGCTTTCTCCAAAACCCCGCTAGGTGTTGTTCACGTGGAATATATCTGCTCGTATATTTACTGTAAGAAGTAAACAGTAGGAGATGTAAGCATAGCCACTCATATGGGATCAATGATGAAACCTGATTACACATTCAAGGATGAGTTCACGCACTTGATAGATAACCCTATTTTTGAATACTCAAATGCGCATGAGTTTGATGAGCCAGAGTGGGTGAAGATTTTGTTAAGTAGAATACATGATGATCTGTATTGGATTGGTGAGGTCCCTGTGTGCATCACTACAGACCTAATCCATGAATTAACTAGACTTCCCAAGACTGGACTAGTTTTTCCTACTGGTAAGGATGTCAAGAAACAAATTGAGAAAGTTTGCCTATCTAGAAGTGACAAGCGCGGAATGACAGTTTACCCTATCAAAGAAGATGACATAAAACTCTTAGCAATGATACTTGGGTATAAGTTTTAGCAAGCAAGCAGGTTGAACAGTGTCTCTGCAGCAATAGTCCTAGCAGCTATCATAATGGTGAAGGACAACACTCAATAGAACCTATGTGAGATCTTGCGTAGTCAATTGATTGACAACATTCAAATTATCAAGCATGACAGGAGAAAAAAAATTTAGGTTTGGATCTCTGAACATTTACTTATATTTCCATATAGTTGGAAAGGTTGCAAACCTTTATCTAGACAGGAGCAAACCCACAATGTCTCAGATTTCTCTTAATGTCACTTTAGAGAGTAGTGCAAGGGATGCCATGGATATGGATATAAAGACATTCAGGATCAAAATGCAAAATAGGTTCAGACTATCTAAGAAGATAGTTGACAAATACAAGGATACCATATGTTTCATGGTAGAAATGGATTGCACATGCATGGAGGCCGTTGAACCTAGAACCAAATGGATTCATCCTCTTGGTTACGAAGTAGAAGAACATGTGTTAGAAGGATATGTGTAATTTCTATTGTCAGCACCCAAAGATCCTAATGAGCCTAGGTGGGGCACTTATAGAGAGAAGACCAATGAAGTGGATACTATCTTACACAGTGCTGATAATAAAAGGAAAGCATCCAGAATTACATCTAACATACTAAAAGTTCATGGAGTCACTCAAGAAGATCTTGACAAAGCCAGAGATGCCAAGATAGTAAAAGAACTTGAGAAAGCTTAACAGATCTAGAAGAAGAAGAAAGTAGAGAGCACCTCTGCACCCTCTACCACCATTGACTTGGATTCATCTCCACTATCTACACCAAGAAACTAGAGGAAGAAAATAGGCGCCCATAAATCACCCATCCTCAAGGAACACTCAGAGAAAATCAAAGAATACTCAAGCTCCTCCTGAGGTAGGATTTAGACCTAGTCTAAATGTGTTGAGGAACATGATTGTAAATGAAGGGAGATTAGATACACTTTCTAAAGTCTATGACAAATATCAAGAAATTGATAAGATTGAGATACATTCTATGATCATATCTCATATGATTAAGTTTAAGAAGACAGTTCTTGAACTCAAGACAGTGATACCAAATCAGTTATGGAACTTATTGGAGATCATGAAAAGACATGCAATAGAGGAAGACATGAGGATAAGAGAAGAAACATTGGATACTCTTCTTCCTGTATGCTTGCATGATGAGAAGGCTATATTATTAGATCTGGTGAAGCCTCATCTCCAAAATAAAACAAGGACCCTATAGATTATGAACAAAGAATATGAGAAGATAGGTAAGGAGATTGAAAAGGCATTTTCACAAGTGTTTATGGATAGACACATGTATCCACCAACGACGCCTACAAAAAAAGATACTCCAGCTCCTCCCAAACATGGTAAAAAACTAGTGATTTAGATTGCACCTATGACAGGTCCACAGGTTTTAGCACCCACAGTGAAAATAACTTTTGATATAGACAAAGACTCATAAGACACTATAGTAGTTGACAATGTCAAGATATTCATGACTGCATCTGAAAAATATATGGACAAAGTTGATAAGGCATTTGTAAGCACTGAAGAAATGTGCACTAATGATACCTCTGCACAACAAGATGAAGTTCCCATCAATGATTAAATTGACATAAACGAAGATACTCAAGATGATACTCAAGGTGAAAAGACACCAATAAAAGAGAAACCAGTAAAGGTTGAATGCATGGATACAAGTCAGAATACTATATTCTCACCATCCACTCAACCATCCACCTAATTGTTGTCAAGGTTAACTCTTGATTCAACAAGTTTAGATGCATGGGGAGAAGAATACCTAATTAAGATCAGCATTCTTGCTATGGAAAAGGCAAAAGAGAAACAAGTGATGAGAAATCCTCACTTTTAGGAAACAGTAAGCATATTGAATGACTTAGTGCCTGCTGATTAGAAAGTAGCTAAAGTCCAATCAGTTGAAGATGTGGACAACATTTTGTCAAACTTCAAACCACACTTTATAAGCTTAGTAGACTCTTCTACTAAGATTGCAAAAGATTAATACAAGAAGGAGAGACTGAATGATTTGATAAAGAACTTTACCTTAGACTTGAACTCTTTAAAAATTGGGCAATCCATACTAAAAGAGTTGGCAGCTAAAGGCAAGAGCATCATAGCAAACTGCATGGATAGAGTGAAGTTCACCTCTAAGCACACCAAAAAGGTAGAAGAGGCAGAGTTAATGGTGGATAGCATCAGAAAATCAGTTGAATCATCCATGCATGACATGAACATATGCAATAATGTCTATCAAAGACAATTGGATAAAATTGAGAAGGCAAAATTGGAAATCAGCAAGATAAGAATAAGACAAACCCAGTTGAGAAATGCACTCGCGCCATCTCTAGAAGTCATTAATGAGAAAATTAAATAGATTGATGACACCATGGTGACATATGATCAAGGTCCTTGCATGGATCTGATAAAAATGGAGAAACAGACATATGCCCTATGCGCACATCTTCAGACAGTTGATGCTATGAAAGTATTTTGGAAAAAAGAGATTCAGTCTCTTCAAATTGTATACCCTGAAGTTTACATGGAGTAAGTATGCAGAAGACTTACTAATTTTTTGTACACCTTTTTCATTAATGTCAAAGGGGGAGTAATATAGAATGTGTATAAATGGTAAACTATATGTATATATCAATAAGATGTTATGATATATAAGTCACATTTTGTGTTAAGTCATTTTGAGTAACTTGGCCACATTCCTTTGTTGCCATAAATGACAAAGGGGGAGATTGTTAGCAAGTTGACTTCCTGAGGATGCATGACTCATTTTTTTTTTCATCATGGCAACAAAGTCATGTTTAGTTTCTGTCATGAAAGACAAAATGACTAAGTATGAAAATAGGGCAGATAGAGATACTCAACAATCAGCACATCAGCGCATGTGTGAGAGATCAACTCAGCATATGCATGTTCAGATATAAGTTTTATGACATGTATACATGCTACATCCATACACGCATAGTATGGAACAACAGTATGACAAATTTATAGGTAGTTCAGTTGACCAATGGTTCAGAAGACAGAGCATGGAAGCCGACTACTGTTTTGATCAGCGTGAATTATTTTGTAATGTAATGGCTAATTTTTTTGTTATATGTTTGTAATGATGTAATTATCATTGTAGTAAACACACTTGATTTGACTTTTTTGAAAGCATTGTATATTTTGTTTTAGGGCCGACTAGTGTTTTGTTTTGGGTCGTGCCTATTCGGATATGAACATATAAGTATGTAATGTAAAATAATGTTACATACATTGATTATGATATAAGAGGAAGATAGAGAGGGTTAGTATAATGAAGTTATTATATTATATAGCTCTTTAAGAGAGTAAGAGAATTTGTGCATACACGAAACTAATCAGACAATAGTGTCATCACAACAGTTCACCTTGATATAGTGCATATCATCTTTTAGGAGGTTGTATCCTTCATCTTATTGGGTAGTGAGCCTAGGTAGTGAGCCATATACCTTTAACAGGGTTTTGTAAAAGACTCTTAAAAGGATCAGACCTTTAACCAGGTTAGTGTACTCATATTGTAAAGACTGCTTCTAACAGGGCAAAGGAACTCTCACAGGTTCATTATACTTAGTACAATATTTGTGGGTACTAATTCCCACCAGGGTTTTCCTCTAGTCAAGGTTTCCCCATAATCATATCATGTGTTATGAGTTCTTATGTTAAGCTTCATTCTATATATGTTTTATTTATGTTTAATTTGCAGAAAAGTAATCAATACACAAACACTGATTCACACCCCCACTCTTAGTGTTTCCAACAATCCGTTCGAAACCATCTCCCATAGAATTACACAAGGAAAAATTGATGTGTATAGCCCTATGAGTACTCAAATATGTGTAGTCTCTCAAGAAAGATTCAAGTGGCTCCGCTCTACACATACCTGAGCATGTTCTCAGAATGATATCAAAATTACAAGAACAAAACTGACTCCATCTTCCGAGGCTTTGGCCTACAAGGAAGCAATTATTTATAGTGAGTTGGAAGGGTTGGTGTAAAACCTGTCCTCACTTGGGTCATTCTCAAGAGATTTTTCCCTCAACCAGCAGGCCCTCTACTATTAAATAAGCATACAAAGGATTGGTGAGCATAGGATGTCTATATTTCTGATTCTTCAAAAGAAAAAGAGCATACTCTCCTAATCCATGTCATTTTCTCCCAAAATACGCAAATCAATGTTCATTCCTTCAAGATATGTTGAGCTTGATTTAGATGTTCCTATTTTATGAAAACAGGATGCGTCATAGAAAATTTGTTTTGTTCAATTTCCCCAAAGTTAGATGATTTTCTTGTTCAATTTCTAATCCAAAATTTAGACAATGAGATTTTCTTGTTTAGTTACCCACAATGTTAAATGTTTTGTGTTTGTTCAATTAATTTTCCGAAAGGGAAATTTAAATGATGAAATTTTTCATTGAACCACAAGATTTTGTGATTTGATTTTTCAATTACTTTACCCAAAATTAGATGGTTTGTTTGCATTGTTTAGTTACTCCAAATTCCCTTCAAATCATAAATTGACTTGTGAGTTTATGATTTTCCTTAAAAAGGAAAAGAGCATATTCCTCTAGTCAATTTAGTATGAGAGTGGAAAACATCGTTAGTTTTGAAAGTGTAACAAAAATTGAAGTCAAGATGAGGGATCGACAATCTGTAAAACTACAAGTTAGTATCCTTTCTTTTCACTCTTTTAGTTTTGACAACATTCTGCAAACATAAGTTAGGCTGCTAAAAATAGGATCAAAATCATGAAAACAACCATGTTAGCAAGTTAGAAATCAAATTTGTCAATGCAAGAACTCTGTATTTTTTCTCTCTGGATGCCAGACGATAATTTAGATACCTAAAATGATAAAACCCGAAAATGATAAAAGTTTGACCCCAAATGATACTTTTTATCCCAAACGATAAGCCTTTTATGCGAAACAATAACACATACCAAAAAAGAAAAAAATCTTACCAAAACTAATTTTAAGGCCAAATTTTACCTTCCAGAAATACGGCGAAAGACGATATTAAAACTCCCAGATATGATACAAGATATATCGTAGACGATAAATTGATCCCGGAAATGATAAAAGATTGACAAGAAATGATAAGTTGCTCCCAGAAATGATAATCTGCCTGCAAATTTTGAAAATTTCAAGGGCAGAGAGAAAAATTTTATGAAATTTTGAGCAATCTTGCCCCACGGTGGGCACTAGAGATGTGTGTGCAATTTTTGTACCTATTAAGGGAGACACAACACTTCAATAGATCATTGCATTAGTGAAAACAAGGGATTAGCAAGAATATCAATCACCAAAATTGATCTATTGCTTCCTATCTAGGAGGAGTATGAAAAATGACATAATAGCCCTCACATTATGCATATTCCAATGACATATACAACCTAAGAATTTAAGATCCTAATAAAAACTAATCTAAATAGGATCAAAATTATAAGAAATATGCTTAAGAAACATGCATCCTAGCTCTAGAAATGAAGATTATAACAATACAAAGTATCAAAACTATGATGCAATATAAATCTATATGAAAATGAGTAGCATAATAATGCTTTCAACTCTTTAAAATTAGGAGCATTATATGAATGCATTCAAAAGTTAAGGGCAGAAAAAATCAAGGGCTTCAACAATCAAGAATCAAGGGCCATTTAAGCTCAAAATCCTTCCTATTTATAAAAGAAATGGAGGAAGGGGAGAAGACTCTAGAAGGGATGCCATTAATGAGGGTGTAAGACTAATTAATGAGGAGTGTGGAAGAGAATGTGTAAGAACCATTAATGCTTCATTTATGAAATCATTAATGAGGTATGGGTGAGGGTTTAAGAATCACGGGTGAGTGTTTAAAGTCAAGCCTGATAACTTTGACTTTAGGGGGAGGGTTGAATTCCTAATCATAGATTTAGGAATGTGACAAGCTTAAGGGTATCTTAGGATTAGGTTTAAGGCTTAAGACATGTGATTAAGGAGATAGAGATGGGAGGAGAGGGAATGAGTGGAGGGGGGATTACGTAATTATGGTTAATTAGCTAATTAAGAAGAATTAGCATGTGAGAAGGGGTTGGGATGAGTTTGAACTCATGGTTGGGTAGTTGAGATTGGTTAGGTTTGAGGGAATATTAATGAAATGAATTGTTGTAATAACATATGCAGTCAATAATAGGGATTTAATTAATCATTCAAGCTTTTGATTTCTTTGTAATAATTAATTAGGACTATAACCAAATTGAATCAATTAGGCTAGGGGAATGATTTTGCAAGTGACGAGGTATAATTAGGATTTCATTAATTCATTTTAAACTAATTACCTTAGCCACGTATTGATTTGAATTGAATTGATTGGATTGGCTAAAGTGATTAATGAAAATTATTGATTAGATCACTTAGGAGATTAAATCTGATTTGAATAAATTATGCTATCCATTTGAAGAGTTGTGTGGGCATAATTGGGGGTATGATCACACTTAGGTCAAATAGGGTCTATGGTTAGAGAAGACCAAATCTAGGTGGTTACACACTCACTTAGTACTTAAGCCTTCCTAATCCTAGTAATTCATCTTCCTTCCAATGCAATATAGGATATATGCCTATGTTCATTAGTTTTCCCATTTGAATTAGTGAGCCCCATTTCTTATGTTACTTTTTGGTCAACCTAATGTATGAGATTTATATTCCGATTTGAGGTCTAGATCTTATTTGTATGCATTTCATTAGTCAATATTTTGATCATGACATTGCTAAATATAGTTTCTCTTCCCCATAAGGAAATATTAGTCCAAGCATATTTTTTTAACCTTTCTCTCAATGACCCTTCTCTTTGGGGAAAAACATCAAGGATTGATTTTATCTCTTCTCTTAATATGTGCCTCCCATAAGAGGATACGTTGGTGAAATATGATGGTTACCATCATGATACCTTACCTTCTATTCATTTAAACAATATTCCTTTTTATGGATTAAGCTTTAGTGAGTCACGATTATCCATATCCTAATGTTTTCTTTATCCATAGAGATGTTAATACTCTTTACGATTCCCCTATTTTGGATGAATCATTTGATAATGATGTTGATTATTATCACCACCATAAAAGAACCTTGATGAAAGGTGGTAATATTATGATAAGGGAGACTAGTATAATTTCCATCTCTTATATTCATTTTTATAATCCCCCTTCTGTAGATGAAGCATTAATGAGTTGTGTTTCTCCCTCTTCTAGATTTTGTCTTAATCATAAAGATACTTTAACGAAAGAGTAAAATATCCTTGATGGTCCTCCTACCATTAAGAAAACCTTGAATAACTAAGAACCTAATCAATTCAATTTTGTCCATGTTGTGGGTATTAAGAAACCTAATATTGTTGTCCATCTTTGTCAAGATACTCCCCAATCTCAAAACAAAATGGTGATTATGGTAAAAGGTGCTCAGTGACCCGATTATCATACTATAGCTCATATATATAACACTTAAACCAATAAAAATTATTCCAATGTTCTTCCCCTGTGTCAAATTTTCCTTCCTTGTCCCCCTTTTCCTTCACAAAAAGATGGTAAGGAGAATAATCTTACTAAAAATATCTACTTATGCTAAGATATTTGTCTTGGACTTGGTTCAATTTTCACCCACACCTAATATTTTGGTTCAAGATGCCTTATGAAATAATGTTTTCCCTCACCCTATTGAACCTAATGATATTAAAACCTATTGGGATGTGTGAATACAACTAAACCTATAGCTAACATTGTGTTCTCCCAAGAGGAGTTGCCTTCTTTTTGAAGTTCAATATCAAAATGATTGTCTTATGATTGCGGTCCTTGCTAATGGTAATGCTTTTAAAAGAACATTAAATGTTAATGGATTCAATCTTAATTTTTTTACCATTTATTTATTTCTTAAAATTAGTGTGATACATCCTTAATTGGACAAATTTTCTTTTATTCGTGGCTTTGACAATAATCATAAAAAATTGTTAGCTATATAAGTTTACTTGTCAAGGTAGGTTGTATTATTTTATCCACACCTATTCATGTCATGCCACATATTCTCACATACAAACTTATTATGGGTATACCTTTGATTCATTCTATACAATATACCCTTAAACTCTTCATCACAAAATAAAACTTATCTATAACAATTTAATGTATATCATTGAACCTAATGAAAAATTACAAAAAAGTGAACTTCTTATAAATAAAAAACTATTATATTCCTTCACCAAGAAATGTTGATACTGTTGGAAAATGACATAGATGGAGTGATTGTATGTTGTCATTTATAGAAACTACACATCTTTCAGATGATTGGCTAACACTATTTTGTGATAGAAAGGGTCACATAGAAAAAATAGTTTAAGTATATAGACTTGCTGGCACAAAGATATAGCTTTGGTATGAACTTATCTGATATAATTTGAAAATGCAATTGGATGAGATGATTCATAGGACATATATAGATCTATTTCTATGATCAAAGAGTGTAATGTTAAGTTTTGGTGGAGATATTATTATTTGTTTATTATTATGTTGATAGATCATAGATAGAGACAGAGACAATTGACTATTAGATTGACCAACAATCCTATTGGATTGATGGTATAATTAGTTTGATCAATGGAAGAGTTAGACCTGACATGGTACATGATATAAATTCTATGATTTGGGTTAGCATGGAGATTTGATTAATTATTGGTCTGACACAACTCACACTACCTATTTTGTTTTTATGGATGACAGTGTTGAGAAACAAGCTGATATATCAGATCAATTTTTTGAGATGGATCATATTTATAGAGAGAGAGATGGTAATATGAAAGCTAAGGAATGTGATATACTGATAAAGAGACATCATTCATAAGTTCACTTTTATATTGGTTAGTTCTACACCTAATTGGAATTGTATTAGGATACTTGATTTTGTTTATCAGTTCATGATTGGGATAATGTATCTATCTATTTTCTATCAGATTGTTGAGGTAGTGAGCCTTTTTGGTGATTTTGCAATTGAGTAGTGAGCTTTAGGTTGTAATCTTGAATGTATTTGTATTCCCCTCTTATGTAATCTTACCCTTAACTGGAAACTTATTTCTACAAAAGTAAACATATTGTGTGTTCCATTCCTACCATGGGATTTCTCCTAATAGGATTTCCATGATAAAATTATAGTGTTATGTTGTTATGGTTGTGTAAGATAAGAAAATGTATATCTTAGAAATGATATCTTTCTTACTAAAATGTAAAAGGAAGGATTGAAATAGAGATATGTTGATGTGTAAATTGTATTGAATTCCTTAACCTTAATTGAACTGTATTGATTGTGTATTGAAATTGTGATTAGGGAGAAGATAAGATATTCCTCTTTTATTCCTTAAATGCACAAATGGAGATCCAAGTTGATCAACCCCAAAGAAGGGCTAATGCACAAATGAATCAACTATTTGGAAAGGAGAATAACAAAGGAGATACCTTAAATTCTATTGATTATATGTATAGAAATGATATATGACAGTAATTGAAGGAATGGCAGAAATGCACTAACCTTAAAATATTGCAGATCAAAGAATGCTATTTTCTGAGGTCTGTAGACTATTTCTGGAAAAACTAACAGTTGATCCCAAATCAAAACGCAGAGACGAACAAAACCCAAAAAGATTTTTCCGTTCCAATGTTGTCTTATGAAAAAGGTCAACCTTGACCAAATAATGTCAACCCTAACCCAATAATGTCAACCCTAACCTACACAGGCCTGACAGAAAATTTGTTTGTGCCATCTGAAAGAAAGTCAAAAAGGGTATCTAGATCTGGTCTCAAATCAACTATTCTGAACCTGTACCTGCAAGAAAAAGTAGATTGTTTGTTGTGGGGGAGGGGCTTTCCTTGGTCAAACCCCATTTTATGAATTAACCTCAAATATATGTAATTAAAATTGCAGAAATCGAAAAAGTAAATGCATAAATTCACCTTGCTTGAAAAAGTCCTTGTGACGGATTCGAATCAGGTTGAATCCACAAGTATGCTTCAAAATGTGGAATGTAGAAATGTAAGATGTCTTCAATCTCTTTCTTGTAGATCTCCAACACCAAGTCTTGAATGGGTTCTTTAATTTGGAATAGGCTTGGAAGAAGGTGGATGGAGAGATCACCAAAAAGGGCACTATGTAGCTTCAATCCTTCAATGGCCTCCAATGGATCTCGTTCATGAAAATGGATACTTGAATGGATGAATGCTTTCTTGAAATATTTCTTGATTTATTTCTTGAATCACACTTGAAGATTTCTTGAGAATGCTTGATCATGATTAGAAGACTTAGTTCGCTTGATGATGGTTTGAGAAAATGAGAGAGAAAGCTTCCCTTTTATATGAAATTAGGGAACAATCTTCTAAGGAGGCCTACAAAGGAGGATTAAATTCCCATTAAATCCTTTACCCCTAGGAGAGGACCTATATTAAATATAACTTAGGAATCAATGCTTTGGAACCCAAAACAGCCAACCCGGAAGCAGGAAATACTTTTTGCAAAGGCTGACCTCCAAAAACTGTGAGACCTCAGGATCTGAACCCTGGGTCAAGGTTGAGGTCAACCCTGACCTAGGTCAGGGTCGAGGTCAACATAGACCTAAAAGGTTGACCTTGACCCTGAAGCCCAGAATCACCAGTCTGCAGTTCAAAATGTAGAAATCAGGCTAAACAGGAGTGGAAAGAGGGACAAAATAGGGGAGAAGCCATGTCAAGATCAGGAACCCATTCAAGGCACTTTCCATGACCTCAAACCACTTACTCGGAAGGCTAAACATGTCTATAATGGAAGTGCTTCTATTTTTTGACTATACATTTAGCCCCCACTTTAGCAAGAGTATGAGCTCAACACAAACTCTTGGTAAAGGAGAATATATAGAAAAGATAATCTTATTGAATCCGAAAGGGCTAAAGAAACCCTCAAGACCTGAAGGGACTCAAGTCTTTATCAACCCTAAGATCATGATAAGTGAGACATTACTTAGTTAAGTAGAGAGAGAAAAGGGTGTGATTATCTTTCCCAATGAGAACTTATGTCTCATTGTGAACCACACAAAAGGCGTAACTGGAAAGATGGAATTGAAATGCCTAGTGAATGTGGCTACTCACTAGTCAACCCATCAAGGAGATCCATTCTTAAAGGGATCAAATCATTGTAAATTGAAAACTGGCAGGATCAAGAGATCCGTGTAAATTTAAACTAGAGGGATCAAGAGATCCTAAAAAGTAAAAATGTGACCATGCTTTAAGGATTAGTTTCTTTTAATCCATAAAGGGAAATGGTTTTAAATCTTGAAAACTATTTTGAATGTGCGTGTGTGAAAAAAGTGAGTAGAGTGTATGCCCCCATGTTAAAGTCATTTCTAACACTTTAATAGGAGCAATGGTGTTAACGGAAACATCAACAACTCTACGGATTACGTTTCCACTGCGAGATGCCCCCAAAGGAAGACAAATCAAGGGAAATAAAACATAAACATACATAAGAACACAAGAGGGATCTACCTAATGTGGGGTCAGTATGATCATAAGATAACATGTACATAAAAATATAATATTATTGCAAATGAATTGACATCATTACCCAAAGAAAGTAGAGCTACAATCACTAAGGAGGAAAGAAACTTAAGTATTACGAAGAGGAATCTTTTCGGACCACAACCTGGAGACCAAAAAGAATTAGTGCTACCATTTCGTAGATCCAAGTAGATTATACAAGGAAAATAGTTACAAACAATAACACAAGTACAACATAACATGAAACAACATATAGAAGAATGTAGATACATATAGAGGAATTGAACAACAGTTTTGATTCCTTTATCACCTTGCACCAACAATGTAACAAGGGTCGTATAAAAGAATCTAACAAAAATTTAGCAAAATAAATTACGAGGGAAGCACATTACAACATACAAACACAAAAAGGGCTACCATAAAGGATAAGCTGATCAAGCATGTTCTCAACCCTCCCCATCTTGGTTTATGTTATTTAGGGTAAGTGGGAAACTCGCAAGAGGGAATATATCCAATATAGTAGGGATGATAGCCAGTTCCAAACAAGGATCCTCTTGAGAATCACAATACTCATTACTAGGTGTAATTGTTAATTGAGTTGATAGCATATGAGGTAAATCATTATCAAGATCAATGGTCTCATATTCATCACTAAGATCAATAGGATCATCGAGAGTGTCCTCCTCATCAAGGTTGATTGAAATAGGATCCAAGATACAAATAGGATCATCATACTCGTTCATCTTAACATCATGAATATTAAAATCCAATGCATCAAGCATAGGTTGATCTAAGGTAGGTAATGAGTTTCAAATCATAGAAGTAGGGGCTTTAGCATTAGCTATATGCTTCTTACGATGTTCATTAGCAGATTTGTTACGTTTAACTTTATTTGGCACATGTTGAGAACTAGGAGGAATAACAATAGGTTCCTTTATAGGTTCCATAGGAGGATTCTAAATAGGTTGTAATGGAAGAGTAGGTGTTTGATCAATTTTATTAGGAGCAATGGATAAAGGAGGTATTGCAGGAGTAGGCAAAAGACCACGGTTAGAATCAATTCGAGGCATACTTAACTCAGCAATTTTATGATGTTTGTAAGCTTGATAGGAACAAAAGAGATGATCAGGGTGAGAAGGACATGAATTGGGTAATGAAGGCCAAAGAAAATTGAGAGTAGAACAATCTCTATACCTAGAAGGTTGAAACAAACAATGATTTATTTTTTTGACTTCGCCATTATGAATGAACTTAAGACATTTATGAATGGGAGAAGCAATAGCATGCATAGCAGTTATCCAAGGTAAACCAAATTTGATTTGAAATTGATCAAAATTAGGAATAATAATGAAGGTAGTATCTATAACCTTACCACAAAGTTCAACAAGAAAATTAATAGAACCAAGTGCAGGATAAAGAAAGCCATTACAAGTTTGGATTCATGCATCAGATGAATCATAAAAATCATGTTGTAAGCCTTTCATAAAAAGATTTTCCTTAGTAATGACATTTATTAAAGATGTGGGATCAACTAGAAAACCATGAGTAGGTATTTTAGAAATCCTAGCATAGATATAAAGGGGACCATCAGGAGATTTAATTGTTTTAGAATCATCAAAGGTAATTAAAAGTTCCCTAGGTCACTTATCCTTAGTTTGTTTTTGAGTTTTAGGTGGAATTGGAAGTTGAAGTGGAGGTGAAGGATCTTGAGAAATAATTTTAGATGGCGCAACACTCTCCACATGATTAACAATTTTATTAAGATCATCCATCTTTGAATCAAAAACAATGTCTACCGAAGATGGTTGAGCTATAGTATTAGTATCATGTGTAGGTAAAGGATTGGTATAGATTTGAAGGTTTTGATTAGGAGGAGAAATATATTTATTCCCATTACCATCAAAATTATCAATAGACAAAGCTTTATAATCAATTAAGTCTTGAATCTTATGCTTTAGAGAGTAACATTTTTCAGTGTCATGGCCATTCTAGCGATGGTATTGGCAGAAATCTTTAGAATCAAAGGATTTTGAAGCTATTGTGGTAGGAAGAAGAGGTCGAATAGGAGGCAAAGTAATCATACTAGCACTTAACAACCTACTCATTATAGAATGCAAATTTTTAAAGAGAGGAGTAAATTTACGATTCATACGGAAAGCAGTGGATGTAGGAGCACTATTAGATGTAGTTGCAACTTGATCAGCAACCGCATTCATCTGTTTATTAATCTTGACATAGTTGTTAGGTTTCTTAAACTTATTAGGATTAGGAGCATTGTCACCCTTATCAATGGGAATAGGAGCCATTGGAGTGTTGCTCTCAAACTGACTCACTTGTAATTGATAATGGTGAAGTGTTACACATAATTGTTGAAAGGAGGTAAATTCAGTAAGTAGAATTTTATCCCTAATATCCTTTTGTAAATTTGAAATAAACATATGTTGAATATCTATAACAAGAATAGGATAAGAAATCTGAGCATGCAAATTCTTAAATCTACCAATAAAATCTGTCAATTTTTCCTTAGTATTTTGTTTACAATGAATTAAATCAGATAAGGACACTTGCGGTCCAATGTTATTTTGAAATTGTTGAATGAAGGAATTACCAAGTTTAGGAAAATAATCAATGGAATAGGGAGGTAAGGAAAAATACCATTGTAAATCCTTATCTCGAAAGGTTCTAGTAAACAATTTAGCTAAAATCCTATGGTCATGAGCATAATCACTACAAAGGATTTGAAATGTTTTAACATGAGTAACAGGATCACCTTTGCCATTGTAATTATCAAGATGAGGCATATCGGCTTGTTGAGGGACAGTAGCATGAATGATATCTAGAGATAAAGGACTACCCATGGCATATGTGGGAATGCTAAATCTGAGCATGCAAATGCTTAAATCTACCAATAAAATCAGTCAATTTTTCCTTAATGTTTTGTTTATGATGCATTAAATTAGATAAGGACACTTGTGGTCTAATGTTATTTTGAAATTGTTGGATGAAGGAATTGGCAATTTTGGGAAAAGAATCAATGGAATAAGGAGGTAAGGAACAATACCATTGTAAAGCCTTATCTCAAAGGTTCTAGCAAACAATTTAGCTAAAAACCTATGGTCATGATCATAATCACTACAAAGGATTTGAAATTTTTTAACATGAGTAATAGGATCACCTTTACCATTGTAATTCTCAATATGAGGCATATCAGCTTGCTAAGGGACAGTAGCATAAATGATGTCTAGGGATAAAGGACTACCCATGGCATATGTAGGAATGATAAATTTAGATTGAGTTAAAGATGCAAGTTATTGTTGTAAAGATGATAAAGTTTGAGCCAAAATAATAATTGTAGAATCATTAGAGGAAATAGGTGGCATAGAAATATTAGGAACACTAGGAAAAGTGTAAGAAGTAGCAGGAATAGAAGACACAACTGGTGGAACATTAGGAACCATAGTTGGAAGAGG
>MU224776.1:3181338-3206886 GCA_018584345.1 Thuja plicata | reverse complement strand
AATGTGGAATGTAGAAAGGTAAGATGTCTTCAATCTCTTGCTTGTAGATCTCCAACACCAAGTCTTGAATGGGTTCTTGAATTTGGAATAGGCTTGGAAGAAGGTGGATGGAGAGATCACCAAAAAGCGCACTATTTAGCTTCAATCCTTCAATGGCCTCCAATGGATCTCGTTCATGAAAATGGATACTTTAATGGATGAATGCTTGCTTGAAATATTTCTTGATTGCTTTCTTAAATCACACTTGAAGATATCTTTAGAATGCTTGATCACGATTAGAAGACTTAGTTCGCTTGATGATGGTTTGAGAAAATGAGAGAAAGCTTCCCTTTTATATGAAATTAGGGCACAATATTCTAAGGAGGCCTACATAGGAGGATTAAATTTCCATTAAAGCCTTTACCCCTAGGAGAGGACATATATTAAATATAATTTAGGAATCAATTCTTTGGAACCTGAAACAGCCGACCTGGAAGCAGGAAATACTTTTTGCAAAGGCTGACCTCCAAAAACTGTGAGACCTCAGGATCTGAACCCTGGGTCAAGGTTGAGGTTGACCTTGACCTAGGTTAGGTTCAAGGTTGACCCTGACCTAGGTCAGGGTCAAGGTTGACATAGACCTAATAGGTTGACCCTGACCCTGAAGCCCAGAATCACCAGTCTGTAGTTCAGAATGTAGAAATCAGGCTAAACAGGAGTGGAAAGAGGGACATAATAGGGGAGAAGCCATGTCAAGCTTAGGAACCCATTCAAGGCACTTTCCATGACCCCAAACCACTTACTCAGAAGGCTAAATGTGTTTACAATGGAAGTGCTTCCATTTTCTGACTATACAGGTTGTTGTGGTGTATTTTACTTTCAGTTGTGTTGATTTATTTGACATGCAAATTGTGGTTAAAATTTAAATATGTTGGAACACTTATTCATCTCCCTCTCAGTGTTCTTCAATCCTAACAATTGGTATAAAATCTCTGGTCCTTGGAATAATTCTAACCTCTTAAGAAAGTTCTTGATGACATATTTGATAGTTTCTAGCAGTGCAAAAGAGTAGCTTCTTGGTTTTCTTGATGATCTTGACAAAGAAAACAATCATAATTTAAAATTGGAGAGAAATCTTAAGGATGTTGAAATTTTCATTGATAACTTGAAAGATTAGTTGAAAAAATCTAGATATAAGAGGAAAGATCATGTGGAGCAATTGCAACAAAAAGGAAGCTAAAATTGTTCACAATACCTAAAAGAAAGATCTAACAAGCATGAATAGATCAAAAAGCATAGAGACAATTTGAAACATCAGTTGGAAGTTGTGGTAATGAACTTGACTAAAGATATTGATGAAAAGAAGAATATTGAATAGACCCTGAAGGAGAAAATATAAGAATGCTACAAATTGATTACAAAATTTGGACAATTTCATTTCTACCTTGAGGAAGATAAACAAAATGAACAAGAACTTGAAATGGTCAATGAAGTTCTTAGGAGTTAACTTGCTACTACAAATGAATTCAAAGAAAAATTCAGATCAAGAACTGTGAAGCTTAATGAGAAATTAGAGAGACAAAGACCACTTGGAGATACACAAGGACTTGGATTTGAGCGAGGTGAAAGATCTGGATTAGAAGAGAAAACTAATTCATCATAAAAAAAAATTGAAGAACTTGTGAAGGAACCTATGAGACAAGATAAATTCAATGGAAAATGCTTTTCGTGTAACAAGATTGGGCATAGAGAAAAATAGTGCAGAAGTAGATCTAATACTGCTACATTTTCTAACTATTGTTACACTTGTGGGAATTATGGAAAGAATGAAAGTTAGTGCAGATCAAGGATGAGTAATCAGAAGAACATAACTTGTTACAAATACAATAATTTTGGTCATATTACAAAGTAATGTAGAATGGTTAAAAACCTTGCGAACAGAAGGTATGCTAATGTGACATGTTTTAATTTCAATAATCTGTTAGTATTAATAGGTCCAATATTATTGAGGCGAGGGGGGGGGTGAATTATGAATCTATAAATTTTAAATTTTCAATAACCATTCAACAACTTTCATTAATAAACATTCATTTCATTAAAATATTAACCAATAAGAATAGACATCCACAATCATGCAACACAATAACACCAAATTTTTTCCCATGGAAACCCAACTAGGTGAAAACTACGTGTTGGGATGACACCCACTAAAATATGAACTCTTCTAAAGCATGACTGGTTAAGACCTTAGCCTTGTTAAAATCTTATAATAATTCCCAGTTAAGAGAAAGACCTTGTTAGGAATCACCCGGTCAAGTGATTTACCTCTATCCCTGTTAGGAGTAACTTGATTAAAAGATGTCAAACCCTAGTTAAATAATCATCTGGTTAAAGGATTTATAATTAAAACATGTTAGGATCTACCTAGTTAAGGGATTTATCTGTATGAATTTGTTAGGAATCAATCTTCTCTCTTACATCTTCTTTCTTGATTTCACCTTTGCATCCATGATCTACACTTATCTATTTCATCATTTTTCATATTTATACAATACAAGTACATATTAGGGAAAATAACCACCTTACAATATTTCTCAGTCAATGAGAAAGCCCTAAAATTTGTTACAAATATAGATAACTTTATAAAAAACTCAGGTTAGCCTTTTAATTCATCGGACATCGATTTGAAAAAGAAAAGTCATACCAAAATACATTATTCAATGTTCTTGCACAACCTCCAATAAATATGATCTCAATGATCACAAACATGTCAAATCACCAATTCTCATCAATTAGCAACAATGCTATGCTACCTCAAACACATAAACACTTACAACAACATGATGCAACATGACCGGTCAAGGATCCGACTGAGTTTTCTAAAGAACACCTTTAACTATTTGTTGAACAACCTTGTTGTTGGTTGTATTCATGTTTTTGTTGGCTTGCCCTAAAGTTTTGTTGCATTCATGCCAATATCTTTCCAAAATATAGAAGGTTTGTCTCATTTTTGAAATAACCCTGTGAAAATTCTATGTCGTTAGGTCAAAATCTACATGATTAGTGCAAAAACCCAAAACCCTAAGCTATCTTCTAAGTGAAAATGCAAAAGAGCCCTAAAATGACAATTAAGTTTCTAATTTTTCATTACCTTTTTGAGAAACTTAAGTCATGTGCCTTTTTTGATGGTCGCCTAGTTACTTGATCCTAGAAGCATATTCCATTTTGTTATGAGACTTGGTGATTAACTGTTGTCAGGATGTCTCTGAAAGAAACAGATTATTCCTTATTTTTTATGAGACTTGGTGAAACCCTTCAGTCGCGATGTCTCCCAATAAAGAAACACATCATCAGGAAACATCTAAGCAAGTAGTTAAGTCACGGTGTCGTGCAAAGTATCATGCAATTAGTGAATTTTCATGAGACTTAGCGATTGCTTCAGTCGTGGGGTCTCCAAGTCAGAACGCAGTTAAGTGACATGTTAAATGTTTATGTCACATAGTCTCCAAGTAAAATGACAGTTGACTAAAAGATGTCGAGACTTCGTGACAAACCGCAAGGTGTTTAGAGTATATGGCAGTCAGGCAGTCACTAGTTTAAAATGCTAAGTCAATTTTTAATTAGCAATTCGGCAACAAAAAATTAAAAGAGACACGTGTCCACAATTAGAAGAATAAAAGCTAGTCGCGTGGTCTCCCAAAAGGAAAAATTCATTTGGTGATTAAGAGACTAAAAGGCATAAAGTTATGTATTGTCGCATAATCTCCAAATGATTTAAGGCTTTTTCAGCGACTTAGCAGAGCCGTCAGATGTAGAATGGGAAACGATCAATGGTAGTCGCTAAGTCTCCATCAAATCTGCTTGAGAGTAAAAAGTGTTCGCGACAATGAGATAACCTTTAATCGCATAGTCTCTGAATTAAAATCAAAGGGTAAAGGTTAGTTGCGTGGTCTTGTAAAGAGAAATAAACACTCAGTGACTTAGCAATAATAGTTAAGAGTAAAGGTAACCTTTAAGTTGTGGAGTCTCTGAATAAACTTTGGGTTAAGCATTTCATCTATCGACTTTGATTCATTCAGTCGCATGATCGCCAGAAGTTAACTGTGGTTTGCTAAGTAAAGAAAATCACATAGTCGCTAGATCTCCAGGAGAATTGAGAGTTAAGAAATTTGATCAGCGACAAGGAGATACTGCACAGTCGCATGGTTGTTGAATATTAAAAATCATAAAAGGCAGCAGTTGCTGACATGACAACGTAGAAGATTCAGCGTCCAATGAAAATATAGAAAATTAATTGTTGTATGAAAAGGGTAGCTGAGATGTCTAGCGAAGAACCAATCATATGAAGACATGTCATTATGTTCAAATTTTATAAGGGTTTTTCTAAAACGCACTCATATGATTTTGATTTCCTGTCACATTCATGAACTACGGCTAGGATTTCAATTAATTCCAAAGCATGTTAACTTGAAAGAAAAATTGATTGTGTTTCTAATGATGAGCTATGTACTTGGGAGAGTTACCATAAAGAGTTGATCGCAGGTTCATTTTCACTTATCATGCATCCAGAATTGCAGAGCGAAGAATTGCTAGGTTTTTTGTGTTCAAAAGGTAGAAATTGTTCAATTTCAGGATAATTCTCTCGTTGTCAATCTTTTTGAATTATTAGCAGTACACAGAGAAGAGCAGTGAGTTCTGAGAGGAGATTTATTTCAATATTGGTAAAAGAGAAAGAGAAAATAGAGAAAGATAAGTAAAGCAGTCAGTGTGGCTTCTACCAGTGGAAGGAGTGATGAATTAGATGATGATGCTAAAGGGAAGAGAAATTTCTCTACTGAATTCTTGAAGTTGTTGCCAGGGTCCACATAGAACAAGAGGGCAAATGCAAACTTGCTAGCAGATGACTACTGTGAAATTAGAGATGCTCACACTCCAGGATCCACAGATTTTTCTCTATACAATTATTTTAATAAGAATTCTAATAAGGCCGTCCTAGTGTCAAACCCTTGGAGTAGTGGTCTTACTAGGTTAATTGTCCCTGATGTCTATATAGACGTAGACTTTTTTCTAGGTCTTTCCAGCCACTATGATTCTCTGTCTAGAACAATTAAGAAAAATGATGGTACTACCCTATTGATTTTAAATAGGAATTCATTCATGCAAGCCTTTAGCTTATACAGTACCATGTCCACCAAGATAAATATTACTAAGAAAGAGGAGAGGTATAGGTTACAACCTAGTGCTACTAGGAGCCTCTTGCAGAAGCATATGCTTAAGGACGTTAGGAAACATCTTATTCCTATATCTAGGACTGCACCCTACTGCTTTAAAGACTTACATTTCTATATTAAGTATATTTCCTATTCTTTATGTAGAGTATTAGCGATAGATGGAGGAGAAGAGAAAATAAACGCTGGAATTTTGATGATGGTGCTAGATTTGCAAGATCTACATTCTAGCACCAGTTATGACTACATACACTATATTATTGACAAAATGCATGAGGGATTTGTAGTTGTGCAGAAGAAGATGAAGGATCCTAAAGAAAAGGAACCTAGGTTCTTTCATTATTCAATCCTGATGCATTTGTTATTGCATTTCAACTATGGGATCATGAATGTGAACAACTTGAATCCTCAGAGAATTTTCCAAGACCGACCTAATCCTATTCAGTTTTGGGTTAGGATATGGAATTATAAATCCAAGGACTATGACTTTTGTGGATTTGAAAATTGGATTGTATATCCATTAATGCAGAGCATGGGTATCAGCAAAACCAGACTCCTAGTAAAGGTGCTGCAGTTGTTGAGGCCTTGTGAGTATGTGGACAAGTGGGAGGGTGACCATAACTGGGGAGACTTATTTTTAGAAGATAATTTTACCATGATTAGGGTATATGGATGCACACATCCACCTCATGTCCTACCCTACCATGTGCCATCCAGAGTTGCTGCCATGGAGTTCATCTGGCAACTATTGTTGACAGACAATGAACATTTTGCACCACATAGGAAGGGGACCTTAACCCCTAGACAATTAAAAAATTTTAACTTTACTATTGGTAATGGTGCTATTGATTTTGTGAGAACATGGCTAGAAAGCTGCAAGATGAGGGCAGCATTATACAGGTACATTGACCCAGAAGGATTCATTGCAGGAGCTAGGAAACTCCTGACTACTACCATCCCCGATACAAATGTTCATGGTTTTTGTGTGGAGGAGGATGCCACAATAAATCTCCTTGATGAAGATGAGATAAGGAAAAGAAGAGAAAGAATTCAAGAATTTCTGGATTTAGAGAATCAAATAAGAAGAAATGGATTATCATTTGGAGGGTTTTGTCCTGATCTACCTTATTTTGATAAGATTAAAGCTATGATTGACAATTTTTATGTACTCTATGTGCAGTTGGATAATGTTTTAGATACAAAGAAAGGAGGGAAAGAGCCTGAATATTCAGACTCTGAATATGAGAGTGATAGTGATGGGGATTATGCTCGTCCACCTCAATTTGATCAACCTCAATAGAATTTTGTAGAAGCAGCACAAGTATAGGAAGAACAAGCGCATATCATTGACCTGACTGAGGTTTCTCAGCCAGATGATGTAGAAGATCTTGCCCCTAAAAGGAAAAAGGTTGACCTTGGTTAGACCTCCTTAGTTAGGAAAGAGAAGAGAGGAGATAGAAAAAGTGCCCTCATTCCTGGTCACAGATTATATGATCATAATCTGAGGAAAATAATAAGACAGGGGAAGAGACAATAGTAGGATGAGGAAGAAAACATAGAATTTCCTCTTAAGGCATGCCTTGATGAGAGGTTATTGCATCAACAATAGTTTCTAATTGATGACAACTTTTTCAAGGTTGGTGAGTTTAAAGACTTTTTGAGGTGGCATAAGAAATAAAAAATTAGGGAACAATTGAAGTGAAATGGAGAGGAAATAGTTACAAATGAGGCTTTTCTATCTTTGCAAGCCTATGACCTTGATAGTGAGGATGTCTCTCCAGATGAGGCAAGAAGAATGGTTTTGAATAGTGGCATTTTGCTTGCTGAGGGCTGGGACTTAGCCTCAGCATAAATTATTGATCAGATTAGGAAGAAGCCAGACCTCAAATTGGCAAGTGAGATTCAGATGGGTGACATGATCAAGGGATTTGGATATAGTCCAAAATCACAAGCCTTTCCCATGTGGAGCTTGTGTCCCAAGGACCAGAAGCCTCAACTAGTAAACATTCAGGAGAGTATGGTGGGGAACCAAATGGTCTGGATTGTACAGAACACTAGAGATCTTGAGATTTCTCAAATCATGACTCATTGGGCACACATGAATGAAGACAAGACAAAACAATTGTCTGAGAAGTGTGGCATTTTGATTGACGAAACTAGTGCCCTAGAAAAGGATAGGGAATTATGCCACATAAAGATACATCAACAGAAATTGGTCATAGCTGAGATGACAAAGAAACTACAAGAGAAACCTGAGGTAGTTTATGTGCCTTCAGAACAACCTTTACAGATAGAGGAAAAAGCAGAAACAGAGGAAGTGGCTGAGATAGAGGATATGGGAAAAAAGAAAAATGAGATAGCCCTAAATAAATTAAGATGCATTCTTCAGCATAGGATTGATATACTCAAGGACAAAATAGATTTCATCCTAAATTCTTACAATAAATTGCCCACCTTGCGTACAAAAGTGATAGGGTACATCACCATTTTGAACCCTTATTTTGTTAATTTGTCTCCTAGGGTCCAAATATTTGAAAAACTTGCCTCCTTGCAGCCTCTTAGGTCAAATTTTCCTGAGATTGTGACAGAGGTGGAGGATGAGATTAAAAAGGTTAATATAGCCTTATCTTCCTTTAAATGTAAGCTAAATCAGATAGAGGCTAAGTTAAGCCTATTTTCTCTGGAGGTTAATAGATTTGTTCCTCCATTGAAAGGAGAAGATGATCAAGTTAAGGCCTTGGAGGCCTGAAGGGGTGAATTTGATAGCAGAATGGCAAGCAATGAGGCATTTATTTTAGGATTTGATTTAGATTTGGAAGGTTTTAATAAGATCTTGGATGGAGTCTTCAAGGCAGAAACTGACATAAACAAGTTCTTAATGGATGTTAAAAGCATCACAGATGTCAAATGGGAAAGATAGAAGGTACAAGTACAGAGTACACAGAGCTTTAAATGGCTAGCAGAGGATGAAGTGAGAGCATGGGACCTAATGACCAAACCAAAGAAAAAGAAGCCTGTGGTTTTAGAGGAGGAAATCATGGATGAAGAATAGAGGGGAACACTTGGCGCTTGATCATTGAGCACAAGGAGGTTTGTTATTACTAAAGACAACTGTAAGTTAGCCTGTAATGGTGGTCACTTGATCTCAATATGAATATTAGATGCTATCCTAAACACTGTCATACAAAGGTGCCAAATTCCAGAAGAAGACAAAGAATATCAGATCTTATCCCCTATTTTTGTCTCTCCACCGCTTCTACATTCTCTTTCTTTGTCTTTTCTATACTTTTAGGGTTAGGTTCCTTAAACCATCCAAAGCTTGTTTCATCCTAATGATAAGGATTCCAAGATGGTTAAGGACCTATAAATAGATCAAAATTGTAATAGCTAAAGAGGATGAAATATATTGAAAATCACACTTTCTAGATTTGTGTCTGTGTCTTCAAGCTTTTAAGATTTTCATGTATTAAAGCAGAAACATATGAATAAAATACAGTGTAACTTTACTTTTTGTGAATGCTCTTTTATGTTTAAATCTGCAAGGCATTTTTAAGCATATTGGTTACAAGGTAGCTATTAAATTGCTTGCAAGTTTCTTTCAAGGAAAGAACTAAGTTTTGTGAGTGGTTTCAGGGAGCATAACAATATTTAAGGATTTGATATAATATTTTAGAGGTGACAGGGTAGTTTGTAAGGCATTTTATCTAAGTTTCATGTAGGTTGTAAGGCAGCTTACAATATTTTGTTTTGTTTTTATGTGGATTTTCATTTATTAACTCTATAAGCCCAAGGATAGGCACTGGTCTAGGGATTGGTTTGGTAATTTATCATCATCCAAATATTCAATATTGTTTAAACCAATTACTTTCATGAGAATATTTGTGTAAAATCAATTTTACTCATATGAGATTACAATTGAAGTTTGTTTATTTCTTAAAGAGTAAATCAATAGGTTGTTCCTCCTAGATTCACAAGATTCATAAAAGGAAACAAGGATGAAATTCCCTATTATGTTGTTGTCTTCTATCACTAAGATATTGATTTGGATTGTCAAGCTCTTTCTCAGAATATTCATAGTGATCTGCATTATTATATACATGTCCATATAAAAATAGAGCATTTAGCACATAAGTGAAATCCACTCTAAATATACTGTCAAGTCAGTAATAAGTCATAGGTAAGACCTACATGAGTCAGTGGATCTCAAAAAAGGAGGTGATAATAGGTATCCCTAGTGTTATCAAAATACCTCATCAATTAGTGTTTTTCTCTTGCTTGAGTCAGAGTACCAAAGGCATTGGGAGTCATAGAGTTATCTAAGTAGTCAAGCATCTTTAAAGGCCCTGTAAGAAAAAACCCTAAAAAATTGGTGACTCCACTGGGGAATTAGAAATTATAAAGTCTGGTTAAAGAAATTTTAGAATATCTCTAGTCCAAGTAGTCATAAATCTCTGCTGATTTAAAGTTTAAGCTTTACACAAATCATCCGAGTTTTTTTTTTCAAAATTATTCTTTGATAAGTATTCATTCATCCCAAATAATTGGGTGGCGACTCTAAAAGGAAATCTCTGAGATTAGTTCAAAGTTGGTAAATTTTTTTCAGAATGAATACTAGGTCAAGGATGAGAAATGATCCTAAGAAGGTTCTATATGGTGAAATCTTATCATCCTCAAGGATGGAAATGTCTTGGAGAAAAAAGAGAAACCAAGTTAGTATGGATGAAGCCCCTCCAAGAGGTAAAGAGGGTAATGTTAGGAGAGACATGAATAGTAATCAACATTCTCATGATGGAAATACTTCAGAGTATGAAGAAGCTACTGAAAGAGTATTAGAAACACCTACAGTCACTTCTACTTCAAATGAGAGAGAAGAGACAAGTACATCTAGTTCAGATTCTAAAGATGCTCCCTTTGAAATGCTAGCAAATGAAGAGAAGTTCATCATGAAACAACCTTCCCTAGTTCAACAAATGAAAAGGGAGAGAGAAATGAGAAAGGAAAAACATGAGCATAAGGATGTTGATAAGAGAAAAAGAAGATCTTCAAGACACAAAAATATGAAAGATACAGAGAGGTCTCAAAAGGATCAAGAAATACCACTCACTCATAAGGCTTCTACTTCACAAAAGGCTAAAGGTAAGCAAAAGATGAGTGAATACAGAAATCAAGAACCTAAGTTTCAGAAGCCTTTAACCGACCAAATGTCCAAGTTGGACATTGACTTGGAGAAATTGAGAATGGAAAAAGAAACCACGGGAAAAATGTTAGAAAAGGCACAAATGGAAGTTGCAACAGTTGAAATGAAGAAAAAGATAGATTTTTTGCAGTCTTCAAAATATTCTCATGCTGGGCCAGAAAATATTACCACTTCTAAAGAAAAAGCCACTACTTTCAAGGAGGATGGTAGTTTTCAAAGGAAACCATTACATACTGAAAGGTATAAACAATTTAATTTTGTTGCTATCCCTGGATATCCTAATGCTTTCCCTAAAGATGTGGGTGATATAGGAGAAAAGCTCCCAAAGTTTGCAAGTAACAATATCATTTCTTGTGAAACACATTTAAGAAAGTTCATTGATTTTGTTGATGATTTAAATATCACTCATGAGGACGTGTTAATGAAATTATTTGTTCAGTCTTTAGTGGAAGATGCAAGAGAATGGTTTAGGAGCCTTTCTAAGGGATCTGTTGTTTCTATGGATGAGTTGATTTAACCATTTAAGGATCAGTATGGAGATAAAACAAATAAAGGCTTTTTGTTGAATGAGTTCAACAATATCAAGTAGAATTACAATGAAGAGGTTACAAAGTTTAATACAAGATTTCAAAGAGCTATGCACAAGATTTTTTAGAAAATAAGCCTCGATGAAGAGGTATGTCTAACAACTTATTTGAATGCCTTTGATTCTAAGATGGGATATGCTCTTAAAGATAAATATCCTAGAACTCTTATTGATGCTTATAAGACAGCAGTGAATATTGAAATGAATAGAAGAGTATCTGGTAAGTTGAATAGGAGGGATGACTCAAGGTTTAGTAGGAGCAATTTAAAAGAACCAGAGTATAAGGAATATAGGGCTCCTCAGAACACTAGGCCTTCTTATAATACTACATACAATCCTCAAAATAGAATGTAGAACCATCCTTATGGAACTCAGTTCAAATATGGGAAGCCTATTATTCTACCTAGAAAAGAAAAGAAAGAAAACAGAACTCCAGATCCTCTACATAAAAATTATGTCCATTTCTACAATGATGATCCTTGGTGTGAAGCTTGTGAAGCCCCTCATAACCCTGATTTTTGTATTGTTTCCTTAGACTTGAGAGTAAGTGAAAAACAGGGAAATGATGATGGTGAACAGTGTGATCATAGTATGACAAATACTTATTCATGCCATGATATAGATTCAGACAGTGAAGATGAAAATCACAATTCTTGTATTTCACAAAGGAGGGTAGAAAATCATCATCAACAGATCTTATCTGATAGTGAAACTGAGGGAATTGATGATCATATATGATGTTATGCTCAATATAATCAAGATATTCCACTTATTAGAAAATCTTCAGATGAAGAGAAAGCTAGGATTACTATAGATTTAGTGAACAAAGATAGAAACAACTACCATCTAAGAAACAGAGTAGTGGGTGGTACTGACAGTCAACCATCTAGTGTCTTTATAAAAGAAAATAAGATAGACACTAAGTATGTGCGAAAAAAGGAAGGACTTGGTGAAACTGTAAATAAACATAAGGTCAAAATTATTACAAAATCCCTTGAACCAAATGTTGTACAAGAAGGAGATTCAAAAAGACAAGAAACAAGTACTCCTGTTCAAAAGATAGAGAATAAAAAATTAAAAGAACCAGCTCTGAATGAACATACTAAGGAAAGTGATATCACTATTGATAAATCAAAATCTTCAGATGTGAAAAACACTGCAGTAGATATGGGTCAATGTTTGTTCCAAATGACAGTTAAGGTACCATTTCTAGAGATGATGAGAATTAGAGAACATAAGGAAAAGGTAATGTCATTGTTAAACAGTGTGCCCATAATAAAGGTTAAAAGTCTAGAGAATATTGGCAAGAAACCAATTAAAAAAGGGAGGGAATTTTAGGTGTTAACATCTGAGATTCATCAAATTTTCTTGAATACAACCTCTTCCCCAAAGGTTGTTGACCCATTTTTTCTTTCATTGATAATTAATGGAAAGATGCTAAAAAATTGCATGATTGATTCAGGAGCATCTAATACTATTATGCCAGTGGAAGTCATGATGTCAATGGGATTACAAGTTGATACTCCTCATGGGAGGTGTCAAGCTATGGACTCTAGAGAGGTCCCTAAGATTGGTACCATTGAGGCTATGCCTTACAAATTAGCAGTTTGCCCTGATGTAGTAATGACTATGAATGTTTTGGTGGTTGACATACCACCACATTATGGCATGTTGTTGTCAAGAAAGTGGAGTGCTTCAATGGGAGATAGTATACAAAGTGATTTATCATATGCCACTTTTAACATTTCTGGAGAAAATGTTAAGGTCTTAAGGGAGAGTAGAACTCCTCACATGATAGAAAGGTTTCAAGACACTAACATTAATTGTTGCATTGACATGGATATGGAGAATTTCAGGATGCAAAAAAGTGAACTTTATTGTCATCATGAAGAGGTTGACCCTATGAACAGAGAGTTAATTATGCAGGGAGATGGATTATGGAAAATGAACTTTGATGGGGCTTTCTCTAAAGAAGGATCAGGGGCAGGTGTATTGTTGATATCCCCGTCAGGTACAAATTTTAAGTATTCATTTCTATTAGCCTTCCAATGTACAAACAATACTGCAGAATATGAGGCTTTGTTTTTGGGACTTGAAATTACTATCAAACATGGTATAAAGTGTTTAAAGGTTTATGGTGATTCTGAGTTGGTAGTAGCTTAAGTTAGATCCAAATATGTTGTAAAGAATGATAGATTGAAAATGTACAAGTATGCTATTTGGGATCAAATTGAAAGGTTTGATGCCTTTGACATAAGTTGGTTAGAAAGGTCAAAAAATATAATGGCTGATTTTTTAGCAAATGTTGCTTTAAAAAATGATGATTTGACCTTACATGGGGTGTCAATACTAGAAGTCAAAACAAGACCAGTTGTTCCAGACAAAATATACAACTGGTAGGTTTTCTAGGATGATCAAGATATTCTGAGGTTCATGTAATGTCTAGACCATTATGAGAACCAGAGCATAGATTGTAGTACTTTACTAGAAAATAATGATGGAAAAGACTACATTTTGGGAAATGAGGTTGTCCAATTAAGTTCTAATTAGATTCCTAGGGGTTTGGTTGATCTTGAAGCATTGTTTAGTAGTCAAAAAAATGATTCATCAAAGTTAAGCAATGCCAAGGTTGAGGATTTAGAAGAAATAAATTTAGGATCTGAAAATAGTCCTCAAATAGTTTATATTGGAAAGGGTTTGGACTCTCATATAAGAATAAATTTGATCAAATTGTTTATAAAATATAAACATGTTTTTGCTTGGTCATATCAGGACTTCAAAGCATATAGAGAGGACCTTTTTCAACATGAAATACCTTTGAAATCAGATGTGAAACCATTTAGGAAAAAATAGAGGCCTATTAACCCCTTGTTGGCTCCTAAAATGCAACAAGAATTGATGAAACTAAAGGATGGTGGGATAATCCAGCCAATCGGATGTTCAACTTGGGTATCAAATTTAGTACCAGTCAGAAAGAAAAATGGTGATATCAGACTGTGTGTGGATTTCAAAAATTTAAATATTGCTTCATTAAAAGATAACTATTCCCTACCTAATATGGAAGCAATGTTGCATAAGGTGACTGGTTGTGAATTGTTGTCTATGATGGACGGTTTCTCAGGTTACAACCAGGTCTTAGTTAAAGAAGTAGAATAATATAAAACTGCATTTACCACTCCATGGGGGACTTATGTGTATATCAGAATGCCTTTTGGATTAATAAATGTAGGGGAAACTTTTCAAAGGGCCATGGATGTTGCTTTCAAAGAATTCATTTATTTATTCATGGTTATTTATCAGGATGATTTGACTGCATATTCTAAAAAAGCAGTGGATTACTGTGATCACTTGGGTAAGATTTTTAATAAGGCATTAGAATATGGTGTCTCACTAAATCCCAAGAAATGTGATTTTGTAGTAAAAGAGGGAAAGTTGCTTGGACACATAGTATCTAGGGAAGGGGTAAGAATAGACCCTGAGAGAGGAGGCAATTCAAAGAGTGATTGCTCCAAAGAACTTAAAAGGTGTACAATATTTCCTAGGAAAGATCAAATTTGTTAGAATATTCATAGCAAATTTTGCAGAAATTGTTAAACCCATTGTAAAATTGTTAAAGAAAGATGCTAAATTTATTTGGAATGATGAAGCCCAACAGGCATTTGAAAAAATAAAAAAGGTAGTGCAAGAAGCTCCAGTTTTGAAATCTCCAGACTAACTAAGCCTTTCTCTTTGTTTTCGTTTACATCTTTTCATACAATTGCTACTATTTTGCTTCAAAAAGATGAACAAGAATTTGAACATCCAATAGCTTTTTATGGTAAATCCTTGCGAGCTGCAGAGCTTAATTATGAAATAATGGAAAAACAGGCTTATGCCTTGGTAAAAGTTGTGAAATCTTTCAGGCTATACTTGGTTTGTGCTAAGATATAGGCTTATGTTCCTCATTCATCAGTAAAATATATCCTTACACAGTCAGAGGTAACTAGTAAGAGGTATAAATGGATCACCAGAATTCAATAATTTAACCTTGAGATCCATATTACAAAATTGATAAGAGGACAAGGTTTGGCAAAGCTCATGATAGAAGAAAACTTGGATCTAGTATAGATAAATTAGATAGAAATGCATGATCAAACTATTACAAGCATAGAAAGGCAACCATTCTATACTGATATTGTATTCTTTCTCAAAAATGATAAATGTCCCAATCATTTGTCAGAGAAGCAGAAAAGAGGTCTGAGATTACAAACTCAAAGATACACTTTGATCTAGGGTGACTTGTTTTGGAAAGATAAGAATGGTGTACTATTGTTATGCCTTGATATATACCAAGCTGAGAAAGTTTTGAATGAAATGCATGAAGGAGAATGTGGGGGTCATTTTTCTGCTAAGACTACTGCCCACAAGATTTTAAGGGCTGGGTATTATTCGCCTACTTTATTCAAGGATACTTATGAACATGTCAGGAAGTGTGAACCTTGTCAAAGGTTCTCCAATAAACTAAAATTTTTAGGTGCTCTATTGCTAAACCCAGTAAGTACTGAAGCTCCTTTTACTATGTGGGGAATTGATTTTATTGGTGAATTTTAGGAGAAATATAGTGGGGGACACAACTGGATATTAGTTGCCACATATTATTTTACTAAGTGTATTGAAGCCATCCCTACAAAGAAAGCAACAAGCAGGGTAGTTATTGAATTTCTCATGGAGAATATTATAACTAGATTTGGTGTGCCTGCTAGTTAGTAATGGATAATGCCATGAGTTTTAGATTAGAGGAAATGATAGATTTTTGTGAAAAATATGGGATTACAATATCATATTCATCCCCATATCATCCACAGGATAATGGAAAAGCTGAGTCTAGTAATAAGAGTATATTGAAAATACTAAAAAGGACTCTGGAACATAATAAAAGAACATGGCATACTAAGTTGAAACTAGCACTTTGGGCTGACAGAGTAATAGTTAAAAAAGCAACTGGTAAGTCTCCATTTGAGATGGTATATGGTCTACAAGAAAGATTTCTTATCAGAAATTTATTTCCAATATGTCAATTTATTCAAGAAGAACATTTAGATGTTTCTGATAATATGCAGAATAGAATGATTCAGTTGATAGAATTGGATGAAGTAAGGAGAAATAGTCAAAAGGAAAACATAAAGTTGCAGCAAAAGATGAAGTAACTTTTTGATAAAAGGGCTTCTAAGATAAAATTCCAATCTGGTGACCTAGTTCTCCAATGAAATGCAAGAGCAGAAGATAAAGGAAAACAAAAGAAGTTTGAGTCTTTCTAGCTAGGGCCATTTATTGTCCCAGAAAATTTTGGAAAAGACTCTTACTTATTAAAGAAAATGGAGGGAGAAGATTTTGAGTTGCCTGTGGATGGGAAATTCTTGAAGCCCTTTTTCAACTGAGAATTAAAATTTTATGCACAAGTAAGTATGTATCATACTGTGAATACTTTCATGGAAATGTTGTAGATAGTTTCCCTTCTATTTTAAGTTAGTTGGTGTCCTCTTCATTTTTCGTAAGGTCTGCAACTAGAGATTTTGTGGTTCTTTGCCATAAACTATGTTTAGTCAATGCTCAGGTAGAGCCACTATTGGTTGGATTCCTATTTTTTTTGGTTTTCCCTAAAGTTTTGTTGCATTCATGCCAATATCTTTCCAAAAGCCAGAAGGTTTGTCTCATTTTTGAAATACCCCTATGAAAATTTTGTGTCGTTCGGTCAAAATCCACATGATTAGTGCAAAAACCCAAAACCCTAAGCTATCTTCTAAGTCAAAATGCAAAAGAGCCCTAAAATGACAATCGAGTTTCTAATTTTGCATTACCTTTTTTAGAAACTTAAGTCATGTTCCTTTTTCGATGGTCACCTAGTTGATTGATCCTAGAAGCATATTCCATTTTGTTATGAGACTTGGTGATTAACTGTTGTCGGGATGTCTCAGAAAGAAATAAAATATTCCTTATTTGTTATAAGACTTGGTGAAACCCTTCAGTTGCGATGTCTCGCAATGCAGAAACACGTCATCAAGAAACATCTAAGCAAGCAGTTAAGTTGTGGTGTCGCGCAAAGTATCATGCAGTTAGTGAATTTTCATGAGACTTAGCAATTGATTTAGTCACGGGGTCTCCAAGTCAGAACGTAGTTAAGTGACATGTTAAATATTTATGTCATATAGTCTCCAAGTAAAATGACTGTTGAGTAAAAGATGTCGAGACTTCGTGACAAACCGCAAGGTGTTTAGAGTATATGGCAGTTGGGTAGTCATTGGTTTAAAATGATAAGCCAAGTTTTAATCAACGATTTGATGAAAAATAGTTAAAAGAGACACGTATCCACAATGAGAAGAATAAAGGCTAGTCGCATGGTCTCCCAAAAGGAAAAATTCATTTGGCGATTAAGAGACTAAAAGGTATAAAGTTATGTATTGTCGCATAGTCTCCAAATGATTTAAGGCCTTTTCAGTGACTTAGCGGAGCTATCAAATGCAGAATGGGAAAAGATCAACGGTAGTCACTAAGTGTGTGTAAGAAAATACACCTTCATGAAATTAAGATGAAAAAAAACAATTCTATGAAAAGACAAAACAAGTTAATCTAAGAATTGAAGCTACAATATATATCATCTCATGGTTCTCTATCGAAGCTTTGTTAAGAGAGCTCTCAGGCTTAATCTCTCTCAAGGATAATCCTAGAATGAGATATGTATGAAAATGAATGCTCAAATCTAGCTAGAATGCTCAAAATGCTAAAAAATGCTCCAAGATCATATGAGAAAATAACAAATGCTCCTAAACATGATATGCTAAATGAAATGCAAATGCCAAAATTCTCTCAAAAAGGCTCTCAAATGCTCCTCATATGCTCTCAATGTGCCTATAATAAGGATGCTTTTGCTCTTGAATTTTTGGATTCCAAACACAAAGGAAATGGCTTGTATTTATAGCATTTTCCCAGGGGTAGAGGGTAGAGTGAGTTGATCATGATCAAAGCTTGGTTAAGTCAAAAGCTTTGAGGTGTTCTCAAATGGAGGGAAATTTGGTTGTTTGTCTCAAAGATATTTAGGAATTAAATAACTCCATCATTTAATTAAATTAGCCATGGAAGGGTGATTGGGTTGGATTTGATCTTTTTTATTTGAACTATACAATTGAAAAATCAATTGCATAATTTGATTAATCTTTTTAGGCTTGAATTTAATTAGTTGATTTCATGATTATTTGATCTTTTAATTTGATATTTTGAAGCATTTGGCTGAGATTTATAGTTTGGAATATTTGAGATACACCTTGTCAATTTTAGGTGTCTACAAATGTCCCTCTTTGAATTGATGTGCGAAGCACATTGATTCAAAGAAAGCTTTATTGTCCTGATCATTGAGCTGATACTGATGAGCTGATATGAAAAATTGATATGAAAATCCTGATATGAAACTCCCAATATGAAATCCTGATATGAAAATCTGATATGAAAACCCTGATATGGAACCTTGATATGAAACTCCGTTATGAAATCCCAATATGAAACCCTGATATGAAAATCTGATATGAAAACCCTAATATGAAACTGTGATTGATAAGGTTTGAAATTTTAATGCCCCAGATTTGATAGAAGATAATAGCTACAGAATCCCAGTTTGATGATATGATGATGCCCCCTCAGAAATGGAATCATCTTGATCCTAGGTAAAAGTTTTGGACGAACAATGCTAATAGGATAGATCAAAGATGATAGCATTTTTGATAAATGATGATGTGAAAAGATGGCGAACAAATGCCCCAATGAGTAGAATATGTAGATTAGGTTTGACTGGGTCAAAAATCTCATAAAATAGGTTAAAATAGCTTAAATAGGTTGAAAAACCCAAATTTACTATTTATTTTCACTTTTCACTATTGAGATTTGGCTCTGATCCTTTGACGACTAATAGCGATGGTGGTCCCCATATGAGAGCATAGGTTTGAGTGGGCATACCAATATCAAAGACCTCCTGACTACGGGCCTTCGGTGAGTGGTTCAAACCCTCTTGGTGCATTTATTGCTTTGAAATTTGCATTTATTTCATGTTTTTACTGCTTTTTTAGAAAAGTTTTAGCCAAATGCCACGTAGGATAGGTAAAATGACACATAGGGTAGTAAAAAGCCACATCTGCATTGTTAAAAGCCATCTATGCACAATCCTTAGCCATGTAGGAGCTAGGTCAGAATTGCCACCCAAAATAAAAAAATGTGCCGCCTAAAAACACCATGTTTTAAAAGCCGCATATGATGTTTGAAACGTCGTGTAGGCCTGCAAAAACCCACCTATTTGGTAAAGTGCCACCTCCGCGTGATAAAGAGCCACTTTTAAAGATTAAAAGGCCACTTAGCTTAAAAAGCCGCATACACTCAGTTAAGTTTCTGCCGACCATAAAGTTGAAAGTTGATATAGGAAAATAGATGAAATTAGTTCGATTGATCATCTACATGACTCAATTAGGTTCCAAGCTGGAAAATGTCCATCCAAAACATCACGTAGTGTTTAGGATGTTAGAAAATTCATAATGATGAATGTTTGATAGGTCAATCAGATATGATTAAAAATGATTACAAATTGTCCTTGTGTCTCATAATATAGAGGTTAGGAGCAATACGTTGATATGCTCAAGCTAGAGAAAAGATAGATTTAATGTGTTGTGATTGACTTAGAATGGTTCATTAAGAGAAAGACTAACATGATGCACTTTGTTTCAAAATGTAGGAGCATTACCGCAAGTTGCGGGTGTGAGGTGTAGTGTTATGGATATTTGATCTGGTAGATGAGCTTATGCCTCCTGAGCGGCATACTATTGAGACTTGTGGACTTAGTTTCCTTTTAGATCTCCCTTGGCTTCAGTTGAACCAAGGTTTATTGATAGCTATGGCAGAGCGATGGCACTCTAACCATAATACCTTTCATTTACCTCTAGGAAAGATGACTATTATGCTAGAGGATCTATATAGACTACTGAGGATCCTGACTCATGGAGAGCGGGTGTATTATGAAATAGTATATGATAGCAGTGTATGCACATAGGTGTTTGGAGATAACACCATTGCAAATGATTGCATTACCTGGGCGCAGTTTGCTTCATTTCCCACCCTACCAGCATTATTAGGAGTTGTGATAGGGGGATTATTATTGCCAAATAGGTGAGGACGTGGTTTTGTAGTCGGATGGGGCTGGATTATAGAGGACCTAATTTCTCATCCATGGAGATTGGATTGGGGTTCCTGTGTATTAGCGCAGTTGTATCATGATTTGCATGAGATTGTATATTGGTGCAGTGTAGCTATTTCTGCATGTGCAGTTTTGTTACAGTTGTGGACATGGGAGCATATCCCTATTACTAGGCCAGTGTCAGCATGATTTTGGGTTCGTGGTTACCCATATGCATTTTTATATGACAATATGATTGTCTAGCATCATTTGGGAAAGGTTGATTTTTGGAGATGCACGATTGATGATATAGATCAAGTGGTTTGGAGGCCATACTTGTAGTGTGAGAGATGGTAGGAGGATGATGATGAGTTACCCTACATGTTTTCACCTTGATGGATGATAGGCCGATCACTATTGATGATTGAGAGATTCTGCTATGGGAGAGTGCTACGCCAGTTCAGCCAGATGCAAGATATGCCACAGGGTATGGCATTATATGCTCAAGTATATGCTGAGAGGTCAATGTGGGGAGCACAGGTTGACTACCAGTCAACCTGTCTATAGATAGATCAGCTGGGATATGGAGTTTGGGATTTTCTACCACAAGTTGCAGATGCAGGGATGTCAGCAGAGTATCAAGATTGGTTCGTGCGACATTTTTTCATGAGATTCATGAATCTGGCAGAGCCTATCCCTGATGTTAATGAGCTTTCTGAGGATGATGGTGATGGTGGAGATGGTGGGGATGATGGTGGTAGATCATGCTAGTGCAGAGTTAGAGGGAACCTAGAGCACCAGAGTTATAGAGAGAAGCTAGGCCTCGGATGAGAGGTAGCGATGTGAGAGGTCAAGGTGGTGGTTTTAGACAACCGAGGCAGAGACTAGCAGGGGCATAGGTACCACAGGGTCAGGATCCATTGAGAGTGGATGTAGATTGGGCCAAACATAGGCACAGACGGGTCCAGGAGGTGAGACAGGTTCCTATACAAGGATAGATACCATGGGTTGATCCACAGGTGAGCGCAACATAGGTGATACCGTAGGTACCTTTAGCACCTCAGGCACCACAGGCTCCTCCAGCATTGGAGGTACCTCTAGTTTAAGATGATATAGTGCGGGATGTTTGGGGGTTACAGGCTGGGATGACTATAGTTATAGAAAGATTAGATCAGGTCATGACCATGCTGCAGTAGTTCTTGGATACTTTGGCTCAGTTACTAACTAGTGCGAGCACTAGTCAGGCACCTCCTAGTGCACAGGATAGAGCAGGTGATGGGGATCTAGATGGCATAGGTGGGATAGGCATAGTTTTGGCTGGGGATGGATTAGGTGCCCCTACCAGGTCATGAGATAGATATGGACCCAGGATGTATATCATTTGTATCATATGTTTTTTTTTTTATCGGGACTTTGATGTACCATTTTTATTGATGTACCTTTGATGTACTGATTATGCTATAGACATTGATGATGGACATTTATCTTATGATGATCTTTGATTCCTCCCCTGGTGATGTTATGAGATTTCCTTTTATGCATGTCTATATGTTTCTATGATGCATTTATTTCTATTGTGCAATGGATGCAAATGTCTTAGAGTAGGACATAGATAAATGGATGCAAATGATTTTAAGGCAATTTATCTCTATATGTTTTTTGTTTTAACAATGTATGGATTATGCAATGCAATGAATGCAATACTTAGTGCTATGATAAATGAAATGCATCTATGTTTTTGTGTTTTTGGATGTATGCAATTTAATTTATGATATGCAGTTCTAAATGATGATATGGATAATGAATAATGAATAATGTATCTTTTTCTTGATTTTCACTTGACATGAATATATAATGAATAATGACTAATGATAATGAATGCAAAGGAAAATCTCATTTTGAATGACTTAGAACCAATATGATTTTGATGAAATGTTGTCAACCCTTTCTTTGTTCCCCCCCCTTGAACTTGGAAAATTGCTAGAAAGACAAGCCATTTGAGAACTAAGCATTTGACAATGCAAGTGAAAGAACAACATGCAATTAATCTAACATGCAAAATGAAATGCAACTAATTGTCCTTGAGGTTTGCGAAAGGAATGCAAATGGAGATATATTTTCATCATAGAGTGTTGTGGAACTAGGAGTCGATACAATCCTTACTAGTGCCACTGCGGCCATAAGAATATGAATATGATTTTCCCATGTGTGGTAACCCCTTCTATGAAACCAAGTACAACCCTCACTAGTTGGATGACCAACTATGGGAGTATGAATACCGGTCTAATCGGATTCAATGTTGCAAGTGGATGTTGGTATTAAGATATGGAAAATCTAAATAACCAAGGTATCCTTTTGCATAAACAAACAAAGGTTAACCCTCCATCCCATATGAATGTCCTCTATGGTTCGTTGATGACCATGTCCTTAGACTTATTCATACAAGTTAAAGAATCTTCCTCAAAACAGTCACTCAGAAACTTAAGAAAACATCATGTCTCTTATCATTGCCAATCTAGTCGAAACATCATTGAGTGGCTAAAAAGAACATGACTCAAAAAATTCAATGAGAATCTCATAAAAAATTCCAAGTTTTTGTGAAATGTAACTAGATTTTCAAATAAGAATTCCAGACAATCTGATAATTTAGGGTGTGTCAATTTTTAATCCTGATAAAATAAGGCAATGAGATTCAAGGATCATGTTATGTGATCAAACTGTTTAGGGTTGAACAATGATATTCATCAAAGGTTCCAAAATTTCTCTCCTGCATTTGAAAATCCTCTCTTGATGTGTGACCAAAATGTTGCACTATTGAATCTGGTTGGTACCAAAATCTAAGATGTGTGCCCCCAAGTGATAAACGTGATCAATGTGAAACTTAGGGCAATTGAACCTAGAATGTGACAAGAATGCAGCTCTGAGACTTTATTAGGGTAATGCATAAATGACAAGTGAGATGAGGAAACCAAAATATGTACAAATGTAACTAGAAAACACCTAAGGGACAAAAGGCACCTATTTCCAAGTTTTCACCTCTTGGGATTATTTCTTTTTTTCTCTTTTTCTCTATTTTTTTTTTCCTACCAAGGTGCCTATTGCTAGGTTTTCACCAAGGCAATTTTTTCTCTTTTTCAAATGTTTTTGGATTTTTGAAATTTTTGATTTTTTTGGTATTTTTGATCTTTTCTCCTTTTTTTGGTATTTTTGAATTTTCTCATGTACAAGGGTAATGCTTGACTCATCTGATACTCTTCAACTTATACCCTTTATTCTGATACTCTTTCCTCTGAATCAGGTGTGGAACCTCTTAAGATGAATGCTATCGATAGGTTCTAGGAATTCATCACCATCACAATCAACCAATTTGTAGGTCCTCGACCCAAATGAAGAAACAATGAAAAAAGGACCAAGCTAATTTGCTTCCCACTTCCCTTTCTTTTCTCTATCAACTTGATTTTTTGGATTTTCTCTCAATACTAGATCTCCTATTTGAAAGTTTCTTGGCTTGATATGTATGTTATAGTTCCTAGAAATTTGATTTTGATACACTTTCAAATGATCATAGGCTTGAGTTTGATGTTCCTCCAAAAATTCCAATTGTTGAAGGTGGGCAACTCTATAATCCTCATCTGTTATTAATCCATGCAATGAAACTCTGAGGGATGGTATTTCAACTTCTAAAGGGAGAACAACTTCGGCCCCATAAACCAAAGAAAAAGGTGTAGCTCCTGTCGGGGTTCGAATACTAGCCCATAATGCTGGATTGATTTGAAGGTGCAAATCCTTTCCTAATTTTCCAACTGATCTCTTAAAGATTTTAAGGATGTTCTTGTTGCTTTCTTCTTCTTGTCCATTACCTTGGGGATAGTAAATGGATGAAGAGTGATGTGTAATGTGGAATGTGTCGCAAAGTTAATCAATATCTTTGTTCTTAAACTATTTTCCATTATCTGTGATGATGGCATGAGGAATGCCATATCTGCAAATGATATGATTTAGGATAAACATGGAAATTTGTTTTCCTATTGTAGGTGGTAAAGGGATAGCTTCAACCCATTTAGTAAAGTATTTTGTCACTGTGATTATATACTTGTGTCCATTTGAAGAGGGTGGATAAATCATGCCAATCATGTCAAAAACCCACTGATAGAATGGCCATGGTCTGACAAAAGGGTTCAATTCTTGTGCTGGTGCATAATCAAGTTTCCATGGTATTGACATTTCTTGCAAACTTTAACATATTGACAAGCGTCTCTTTCTAAGGTTTTCCAAAAGTACCCCATACGTAAGATTTTCTTAGCTAGGTTTAAGTCATTTGAATGTGACCCACAAATCCCCTTGTGGACATCTTTTAAAGATAATTTTGATTCATCTTCCTCTAGACATCTAATGAGTGTTCCATCAATATCTTTACGATACAATGTGTCAGAAAGGATAGTATAATAGGCTACTTGTCTTATGAAATTTCTCTTTTGAGTGCAGGTTTGGTCTATAGGTAGCGTTTGATTTTTGAGGTAAGTATAGATAGGTCCATACCACGGAGAGTCATGTCCATGTAAATGGGAAAAAATTTGGGTCTCAGGTAGGTCAAATGTTGGTTTCACCAATTCTTCCACCAAGAACTCATACTTTTCATTTTGATCGAGTAGCTGGATTAAAGATGCCAAAGTGGCCATTGCATCGACTGCTCTATTCTTGTCTCTTGGAATTTGTGTAGATGTAATCAAAGAAAAGTATTTTTTCCAGTTCTCCACCAAGTTCTTTTAAGGCAACAATTTTTCATCCTTAGTATTATATTCATCATTAACTTGATTAATCACTAGTTGAGAGTCCCCATAGACTTGTAATTATGTGACATTCCATTCCAAGGTTGTCTTAATGCCGATGACCAAAGCTTCATACTCTGCTATGTTATTGGTGCAAGGGAACAATAACTTGTAAGATTTTGGGATTGTGTAACCTTGTGGTGTAATCAAAAGAATGTTTTCTCCACTACCATTTTGGGTATATGATCCATCAAAGTATAAACTCCATGTCTTAGCTTCGACATTCACAATTGCAGAATCTAGGAATTCCACTTGTATGGGATGTGTAGATTCTTGAGGATATTCAGCCAATTTATCGGCTATAACTTGACCTTTGATCACTTTCCTATCAACATATTCAATGTCAAATTCACTAAGTACCATGACCCACTTTGCAATCCTTCCAGTTAAAGCTGTTTTGCTAAGTAAGTATTTGAAGGGATCAATTTTAGCTATGAGTTTCACCTTATGCAACAACATATAGTGTCTTAACTTTTGAGAGGCAAATACCACTGCTAGGCAAGCCCTTTCCATGAAGCTATAATTTAATTCATATTTGATCA
>MU224776.1:3161920-3172876 GCA_018584345.1 Thuja plicata | reverse complement strand
TATACAATTGAAAAATCAATTGCATAATTTGATTAATCCCTTTAGGCTTGAATTTAATTAGTTGATTTCATGATTATTTGATCTTTTAATTTGATTTGAATTTTGTTCATTTGATTTGATAAATGTCAATTTGATTTGATCCATTTGTTTTTCATTGATATTTTGAAGCATTTGGCTAACATTTATAGTTTAGAATATTTTGAGATACACCTGGTCAATTTTAGGTGTCTACACTAAGTCTCCATCAAATTTGCATGAGAGTAAAAAGTGCTCGCGACAATGAGATAACCTTTAGTCGCATAGTCTCTGAATTAAAATCAAAGCGTAAAGGTTAGTCACGTGGTATTGTAAAGAGAAATGAACACTCAGAGACTTAGCGATAATAGTTAAGAGTAAAGGTAACCTTTAAGTCACAAGGTATCTAAATAAACTTTAGGTTAAGCATTTCATCTAGCGACTTTGATTCATTCAATCATGTGATCGCTAGAAGTTAACTGTGGTTAGCTAAGTAAAGAAAATCACACAGTCGCTAGATCTCTAAGAGAATTGAGAGTTAAGAAATTTGATCAGCGACAAGGAGATACTACACAGTCGCATGGTCGCTGAATATGAAAAATCATAAAAGGTGGTAGTTGTTGACATGAAAATGTAGAAGATTCAGTGTCCAATGAAAATATAGAAAATTAATTGTTGTATGAAAAGGGTAGCTGAGATGTCTGGCAAAGAACCAATCATATGAAGACATGTCATTCTGTTCAAATTGTATAAGGATTTTTCTAAAATGCACTCATATGATTTTGATTTCCTATCACATTCATAAACTATAGCTAGGATTTCAATTAATTCCAAAGCATGTTAACTTGAAATAAAAATTTATTATCTTTCTAATGATGAGCTATGTACTTGGGAGAGTTACCATAAAGAGTGGATCGCAGGTTCATTTTCACTTATCATGCATCCAGAATTGCAGAGAAAAGAATTGCTAGGTATTTTGTGTTCAGAAGGCACAAATTGTTCAATTTTAGGATAATTCTCTGGTTTTCAAGCTTTTTGAATTATTAGCAGTACACAGAGAAGAGCAATGAGTTCTGAGAGGATATTTGTTTCAATATTGGTAAAAGAGAAAGAGAAAATAGAGCAAGATGAGTAAAGCATTCAGTGTGGCTTCTACCAGCGGAAGGAGTGATGAATCAGATGATGATGCTAAAGGGAAGAGAAATTTATCTGATGAATTATTGAAGTTGTTGCCAGGGTCCACACAGAACAATAGGGAAAATGCAAACTTGCTAGCAGATGACTACTGTGAAATCAGAGATGCTCGCACTCCAGGATCCATAGGTTTTTCTCTATACAATTATTTTTATAATAATTCTAATAAGGCCATCCCAATGTCAAACCCTTGGACTAGTTGTCTTGCTAGGTTAATTGTCCCTGATGTCTATATAGAGGTAGACTTGTTTCTAGGTCTTGCCAGCCACTATGATTCTCTATCTAGAATAATTAAGAAAAATGATGGTACTACTCTATTGATTTTAGATAGGAATTCATTCATGCAAGCCTTTGGCTTATACAGTACCATGTCCACCAAGATAAATATTACTAAGAAAGAGGAGAGGTATAGGTTACAACTTGGTGCTGCTAGGAACCTATTGCAAAAGCATATGCTTAAGGAGGTTAGGAACCATCTAACTCCTATACCTGGGACTACACCCTACTGATTTAAAGACTTAAATTTCTATATTAATTATATTTTTGATGCTTTATTTAGAGTATTAGGGATAGATGGAGGAACAGAGAGAAGAAATGCTGGAATTTTGATGATGGTGCTAGACTTGCAAGATGTGCATTCTAGCACCAGTTATGACTACATACAATACAATATTGACAAAATGCATGATGGATTTGTAGCTGTACAGAAGAAGATGAAGGATCCTAAAGAAAAGGAACCTAGGTTCTTTCATTATTCAATCCTGATGCATTTGTTATTGCATTTCAACTATGGGATAATGAATGTGAACAACTTGAATCCTTAGAGGATTTTCTAGGAATGACCTAATCTTATTCAGTTTTGGGTTAGGATATGGAATTATACATCCAAGGTCTGTGAATTTTGTGGATTTTAAAATTGGATTGTATATCCATTAATGCAGAGCATGGGTATCAGCAAAACCATACTCCCAATAAAGGTGCTGTAGTTGTTGAGACCTTGTGAGTATGTGGACAAGTGGGAGGGTGACCATAACTGGGGAGACTTCATTTTAGAAGAAAATTTTACCATGATTAGGGTATATGGATGCACACATCCACCTCATGTCCTACCCTACCATGTGCCATCTAGAGTTTCTGCCATGGAGTTCATCTGGCAACTATTATTGACAAACAATGAACACTTTTCACCACATAGGAAGGGGACCTTAACCACTAGACAATTTAAAATCTTTAAATTTACTATTGGTAAGGGTGCTATTGATTTGATGAGCACATGGGTGGAAAGCTTCAAGATGAGGGAAACATTATATAGGTACATTGACCTAGAAGGATGCATTGCAGGAGCTAGAAAACTCCTGACTCCTACCATCCCCAATACAAATGTTCATGGTTTTTGTTTGGAGGAGGATGCCACAAGAAATCTCCTTGATGAAGATGAGATAAGGACAAGAAGAGAAATAATTTAGGAATTACTAAATTTAGAGAAGCAAATAAGAAGAAATGGATTATCATTTGGAGGGTTTTATCTTGATCTTCCTTATTTTGATAAGATTAAAGCTATGATTGACAATTTTTATGTACTCTGTGAGCAGTTGGATAATGTTTTAGATACAAAGAAAGGAGGGAAAGAGCCTGAATATTGAGAATCTGAATATGAGAGTGATAGTAATGGGGATTATGCCTATCCACCTCAATTTGATCAACCTCAATAGAATGTTGCAGAGGCAGCACAGGTACAGGAAGAACAAGGGCATATCATTGACCTGACTGAGGTTTCTTATCCAGATGATGTAGAAGAGCCTGCCACTAAAAGGCAAAAGGTTGACCCTCGTTAGACCTCTTCTATTAGGAAAGAGAAGAGAGGAGATAGAACAAGTGCCCTCATTCCTGGTCACAGATTGTATGATCATAATCTAAGGAAAATAATCAGACAAGGGAAGAGACCACAGCAGGATGAGGAAGAAAACATAGAATTGCATCTTAAGGAATGCATTAATGAGAGGTTATTGCATCAGTAGAAGTTTCTAAGTGATGATAACTTTTTCAAGACTGATGAGTTTTAAGAATTTTTGAGGTGGCATAAGAAAGAAAAAATTAGGGAACAATTGAAGTCACATGGAGAGGAAACAGTTACAAATGAGGCTTTGCTAGCTTTGCAAGCCTATGATCCTGATAGTGAGGATGTCTCTCCAGATAAGGCAAGAAAAATGGTTTTGAACAGTGGAATTTTTCTTGTGGAGGGATGGGACTTAGCCTCAGCATTCATTATTGATCAGATTAGGAAGCAGCCAGACCTCAAATTGGCAAGTGAGATTCAGATGGGCGACATGATCAAGGGATTTGGATATAGTCCAAAATCACAAGCCTTTTCCATGTGGAGCTTGTCTCCCAAGGACCAGAAGCCTCAACTAGTAAACATTCATGAGAGTATGGTGGGGAACCAAATGGTCTGGATTCTACAGAACACTGGAGATCTTGAGATTTCTCAGATAATGACTCATTGGGCACACTTGAATGAAGACAAGAAAAAACAATTGTTTGAGAAGTGTGGAATTTTGATTGAGGAAACCAGTGCCCTAGAAAAGGATAGGGAATTATGCCACATAAAGATACATCAACAAAACTTGGTCATAGCTGAGATGAAAAAGCAACTACAAGAGAAACTTGAGGTAGTTTATGTGCCTTCATAACAACCTTTATAGATAGAGGAGAAAGAAGAATCAAAGGAAGTGGATGAGATAGAAGATATGGGCAAATTGAAAAATGAGATAGCCCTAAATGCATTATGATGAATTCTTCAACATGGGATTCATATACTCAAGGAAAAAACATATGTCATCCACAATGCTTACAATAAATTTCCCACCTTGCATACAGAAGTAATAGGGTACATCACCATTTTGAACCCTTATTTTGTTAATAGGTCTCCTAGGGTCCAAATATTTGAAAAACTTGCCTCCTTGTAGCCTGTTAGGTCATATTTACCTGAGATTGTGATAGAGGTGGAGGATGAGATTAAAAAGGTTAATATAGCCTTATCTTTATTTAAAGGTAAGCTAAATCAGATAGAGGCTAGGTTAATCCTATTTTCTCGGGAGTTTAATAGATTTGTTCCTCCATTGAAAGGAGAAGATGATGAAGTTAAGGCCTTGGAGGCTTGGAGGGGTGAATTTTATAGTAGAATTCCAAGCAATGAGGCATTTATTTTAGGATCTAATTTAGATTTGGAAGGTTTTAATAAGATCTTGGATGAAGCCTTCAAGGCAGAAACTGACATGAACAAGTTCTTAATGGATGTTGAAAGCATCACAGATCTCAGATGGGAAAGATAGAAGGTACAAGTACATAGTACATAGAGATTTAAATGGCCAGTAGAATATGAAGTGACAGCATTGGACCTGATGACCAAACCAAAGAAAAAGAAGCTTGTGGTTGTAGAGGAGGAAATCCTGGATGAAGAATAGAGGGGAACACTTGGCGCCTGATCACTGAGCACAAGGAGGTTAGTTATTACTAAAGACAAGTGTAAGTTAGCCTGTAATGGTGATCACTTGATCTCAATATGAATATCAGATCCTATCCTTAACACTGTCAGACAAAGGTGCCAGATTCCAGAAGAAGACAAAGAATATCAGATCTCATCACCTATTTTTGTCTCTCCACCGCTTCTACATTCTCTTTCTTTGTCTTTTCTATACTTTTAGGGTTAGGTTCCGTAAACCATCCGAAGCTTATTTCATCCTAATGATAAGGATTCCAAGATGGTTAAGGACCTATAAATAGATCAAAATTTTAATAGCTAAAGAGGATGAAATATATTCAAAATCAAACTTTCTAGATTTGTGTCTGTGTCTTCAAGCTTTTAATTTTTTCATGTATTAAAGAAAAAAAATATGAATAAAATACAATGCAACTTTACTCTATCTTATTGTTGTCTCTTTACTTATTGTGTATGCTCTTTTATGTTTAAATCTGCAAGGCATTTTTAAGCATATTGGTTACAAGGTAGCTATTAAATTTCTTGCAAGTTTCTTTCAAGGAAAGAACTAAGTTTTATGAGTGGTCACAGGGAGCATAACAATATTTAAGGATTTGATACAACATTGTAGAGGTGACAGGGTAGTTTGTAAGGCATTTTATCCGAGTTGCATGTACGTTGTAAGGCAGCTTACAATATTTTCTTTTGTTTTTCTATGGATTTTCATTTATTAACTATGTAAGCCCAAGGATAGGCACTGGTCTAGGAATTGGTTTGGTAATTTATCATCATCTAAATATTAAATATTGTTTAAACCAATTACTTTCAGAATATTTTTGTAAAATCAATTGTACTCATATGAGATTACAATTGAAGTTTGTTGATTCCTTAAAGAGTAAATCAATATGTTATTCCTCCTAGATTCACAAAAATCATAAAAGGAAAGAAGGATGAAATTCCCTATTATGCTGTTGTCTGCTATCACTAAGATATTGATTTGGATTGTCAAGCTCTTTCTTAGAATATTCATAGTTATTTGCATTGTTATATACATGTCCATATAAAAATAGAGCATTCAGCACATAAGTAAAGTCCACTCTAAAGATACTATAACGTCAGTAGTCAGTCATAGGTAAGGCCCGCCCAAGTCAGTGGATCTCAAAAAAGGAGGTGATAATAGGTATCCCTAGTGTTATCAAAATACCTCATCAATTAGTTTTTTTCTCTTTCTTGAGTTAGAGTACCAAAGGCATCGGGATTCATAGAGTTATCTAAGTATTCAAGCATCTTTAAAGGCCCTGCAAGAAAAAACCCTAACACTTGTGTCACGTGAAACATTTCCTTATGATCATCAAAACATGATGCGATGACAATCAAAACCTCATGACATATCCAAGATACACATATTACGACCACAAAATCTAAATCAAAATACTATTGACAAAAGCATTAAAACATTATTCCTTTACAACATCCTATTCTTCTTTATACCATGTCAACCTTGAATCAATCTTAAATCACTCGATACATAAGATAAATATTTTTGGTCATAGATATAGCATCTAGAGACATCAATTAGTCTTTTTGTATGATCACACACTTAAATCCATACTAAATCTCATAATTCAATATCTAGAACATACATCAGCATAAAAACATCAATAAACACTAAGTTGACATCAATGACAACATCAACATCATAAGTGAGCATCTTACCAAACACATAACATATCAACATACTCAACATGATTTATGCTAACAATCTCCACCTTTGGCATTGATGGCAACACAAACAATACCAATTAATCATCTAGCTAATCTAGATCCCAAAAAATTCTCCCCCTCTGTTGATACATATGTTATGTTCTCTAACCTCTGGTACTTCCCTTCTCTTTGCTTCTGCCAAACATGTTTAACCTATTTTTCTCTTATATATTTTTATCTTCTCTTCTCACCCTTTGATAAAAATATGCCCAATACATCATCTACTACAATGGTCTTCTTCCCTCTCTGACTGCTCCTCTCAGGAAGTATTCCACTGATCATCAATCCATAGTTAAAGATATGACAATAAATTTACTAGATTTATGCACGTACAACTTCTTAGTTCTGTTGAGGTAGGGGCATAACCCCTAGCTTACCACTAAGGTACTCAAAATTATTGTTAGGTAATGGATTCATGAATATATCTTCTCTATGTTCCTTTGTTGGTACATATTCACACTTTACCTCTTTCTCCTACACTTTCTCTTAGAAAATGATACTTAATTGTAATTTCCTTACTCTTGGAATGCATCACAATATTATTGGAAATATTTATAGCACTTGTGTTATCACAAGAGATAGTTATCAGTTCAGTCACCTTTTCCTTGATGCCTTCAAGAATCTTCTTCATCCATGCAATCTATGTTCAATTTATAGCTCCTACAACATACTCAACTAAGCTACAGGGGATCGTGAGATACAATTCTTTTGCTTGCTTGTCCATGACACAAGCCTTTCACCTAGAAATAATGCACCACCACTTGTACTCTTTCTATCATCAACATTTCCTACCTAGTCAGCATCTGTAAATCCACTCAAAGAAAAATTACCATCATGAGCATACCATAGAACATAATCAATAGTCCCTTTTAGATATCTAAATATCCTTTTGACTGCAACCATATGAGATTCATTAGGACCTGATTGAAATGTAGAAACAATACCATATTATTGAGTGATATCTGGTCTATTATGAACAACATACTACAACTTACCGATAATAGATCTCTAAAAAGTAGCATCAACTGCACTAGATTCATCATCTTTAGGCAATTTACAACTCGTTACAACTGGGGTTCCAACTAGTTTGGAGTAGCCCATACCAAAAGTCTTAAGCACTTCTTTCACATATTTAGATTGACAAATATATATATGTCATTCTTATGTTGTGAAAGTTGCAATCCAATAAAGAATTTGATCTCTCTAATCAGTGACATCTCAAATTCCTTCTTCATGTCCTTAGAAAAAACTAGAATCATCTCATCATTACCTCCAAACATTATGTCATCAACAAAAACTTCAAATAAAAACAATTTACCTCCAATTTTAAGATATACATTACGATCATTGCTTATTCTATAAAATCCAATTTGAATAAGATAGGAATGTATCATTTCATACCATTCTCTTGGATCTTGTTTCATTCCATAAAGTTGATTTTGGAGCTTTCATACCATGTCCTTCTCTTTTGTCAGTGCAAAACGATCAAGTTTCTCTATGAAAACTTCTTCAAGAATTCCATTCAAGAAAGCTGACTTGAAATTCATTTGAAATATTTTGAACTTCTTGTAAGCAGCATACACAAGTAGAATTATTACCCCTTTCAGTCTTTCTACTAGAGAAAAAGTCTCTCCATAGTCTAATATTTCTTCTTGTGCATAGACCTTACACACAAGCCTTGGCTTATTTATGATTACATCTCCATTTTCATTTATCTTATTTCTTAAACCTGATTTTGTACCAATCACATTTTTATCTTTAGGTCTAGAAACAAGTGCCCATGTATCATTCTTCTCTATTTGATCAATTTATTCTTCCATATATTTTACCCAATTCTCATTCTTGATGGCTTCTTTACTTTTTAGGCTCAAACTTGGAAATTAAACAAGTACTCTCTCTAACCTTTCTTCTTGTTTGAACACCTACATTCTTATCACCTAAAATATGATCAGATGAATCACTAGGTATCACTGGTGCAGTTCTAGGAGTATCTTCTTCTACTAGTTGAATAACTTCTCTTTCATTGCTTTTATTTGCTAGTACTTTTACTTCTAGTTGAATATACACAATCTCTCGGTCATCCTCTATTATTTTCTTGTTTAAATCGATAGAGTTTTCAGGGTATTCATCTACCTTTACATTTTTTATTTTAGTCATCTTGTTAGTTCTTTTATTTCAACACTTGTATGCTTTACTCTTAGTAGAATAACAAAAAAATAGACCTTCAGCACTCTTTGGATAAAAATTGTCAATGTCATCATCTCTCTTAATGTATCATCTATTACCAAAGACATTGAAATACTTAACACTAGGTGAGTTACCATACCATAGCTCATAGGGTGTCTTATCCATTCCTTTCTTTCATTGCACCCAATTCAATGTATAAACAACAATATTGATTGCTTCTCTCCAGTATATTTTTAGTACATATCCCTAAATCAACATAGTCCTTGCAGCATCCACTACGGTTATGTTTGTTCTCTCCACAACATTTTTTTTTGTGGTTTCCTAGGTGCAGACATTTGTCTCTTGTTTCCATTATCTTCACAGTACTTATCAAATTTTGTAGAAGTAAACTTACCACCTCTATCAGATCTTAAACATTTCAAACTCTTACTTGATTCCTTCTCAATCAACACTCTGAATGCTTTGAATTTCTAGAATGCATCAATATTTTCCTTCAACAAAGTCACCCAAATCATTCTATAATATTCATCACTAAATAGTATCAAATATATTTCACCTTGATTACTCTTCTATCTCATAGGCCCACAAATATCAATATGCACCAGATCAAGTATTCTTTCAAATGAAAAAGACTTTCTCTTGAAAGTAGAACTAGTTAACTTACCAAACTAACAATATTTACACAACATGTTGTTTGGTTTTACTAATTAAGCAATCCTCTAACTCCATTAGTCTTACTTTGATCAAACTATCAAAGTTTACATGACAAAACCCTCTATGACATAACCAACTATCTTCAACTTTCACAACCAAACAATTACTCATAGTAGTATTCAGCTGGAATACACTACCTCTAGTCTGCCTACCAGTAGAGATCTCATCACAAGATCTTCCAATTATTCTACATACTCCTCCTTTGAATTCTAATATATAACCTTTATCATTCAACTGACCCACACTCAAAAGATTATGTGTTTGAAAATTCACATAATAGACATCATTAATATTACTCTTGGCATTCCAAGAAATAGTGCCTTTACCTTTAACCAAAGAAGGTGTACTATTGCCAAATCTTACCACACCACCATAAAACTCATAAAGTTTAATAAACTTATTCTCATCACTGATCATTTGATGTTAGCATCCATTGTCAATAATTTATTCATCATTCTGTCTTATATGAGAAACCAGTGCCATTTCTCCTTCAGATGGATCTTTTTTTACTACAACAAATACAAACTCTTCTTCCTCATTGTCTCTTGATTCTTCATCGATAGCACCTTCATCCACTGCAACAAAGTATTGTTTCTTCTCTTTTACTTTAAATCTTCTGAACTTGTATTTTTTTCACCATTAGGATATCTAGAAACAATATGTCTAATCTTATTATAGGAGAAACATTTCAGTCAAATTTTACCTTTGTACTTACTAGTCCCTTTAGGCAATCTCTTAGCTAGTAGAGCTTCAAGATGTCCTTGTTTCCTGTCTTCTTCCAAGATAACTTCAAGTTCCATGGCATAAATCAGCATATGATCAATATCATGACTTGTTTCCTTAACTTTCCCTATCAGTACATTAGACACTGATGCCTTGAAAGAAGATTCAACTCTTGGGATACTTTTATTATAGTTATTTAACTCAAATGGCAGTAAGCTTTCCAATCAATACATCTATAGTAACATTATTAATGTTCTCTTCTCATTTATTGTAGACAGTATAATGACATAAGAAGGAAATAAGGTTATAAAAATTTTACTTACTGCAACATGTTCTTTAATATTTCCACCAGCACCTTTAACAACACTAACCACTTCTTTCATTTTTAGCCCATATTTTTCAATATTATCTCCTTCTACTATTTTCATGGAATCATATTTTCCTCTAGGTCTGTCTTCCTTAGATTTCTTTGCATGAATATCTCCACCATAGATAACTTTAAACTTTTCCAAACATCATATGTAGTTTCTAGTTCACAAACATCAACATATTCAACATCATATAGAGTACTTACAATGGATTCATGTGCTTGAGTATTATCATGTTGTTCCTTTAGTTCATCTACAGTGAGAATTATAGAAGGGGTGATGTAACTATTTGTGAAATGCATCCAGTATTGTGGTCCCATAGCCTTTAGGTATAACTTCATTCTATCACACCATACTAGGTAGTTATCCTTAGAAAAATTGGGAGCTTCCCTCCCCATCATTTTATCTTTTCCTCAAGCTTATAGGCTTACCACAAAGAGGACCAATTATCTGATAGCAATTGTTATTATTAATAGTTCCAAGATTACTAAGATGTGGGGGGGGGGGGGGGGG